>JAVGVS010000639.1:0-35000 GCA_032718565.1 Distichodus sexfasciatus | reverse complement strand
GGCCGACTCCACCTTCAGAGCCACATTCTCTCGGGTCAGCAAGTCCAGGGCCTCGTAGATCTCGCCGAATCCACCACCTCCAATCTTCTTTAGCTACACACACGCACACAAACACAGAGTATTCTGTAGCTCAAAATCACAAGCACTGTGCCTCTGCCTAAGAACATGGCTCTTCAGTGCTAGGTAAGATAGTCAGAGAGCTAGCTATATTGTTTTCCCAGAAAAACATACCTGCTAGTTATAACAATAACAGACAGCATTACAGTTATATTTACTAGCTAATTTAGCTGAGTTTTAACAGAAACAGAAAACTATCCAGGTTAGCTGAACTCCCGGCTACGTGCTAACTAAAGCCATCTATGATAACTGCAATACCATGAATCCATCAGAATGCTTGAAACTTTTGCTAATCTTCCACTTACTGAAATAGCTATCTGCTAGCTAACCACAACAGATAGAGGTTTTGATTATTATGAATGTGTTAGCTAAGATGTGTTTTAACAGTTACAAAAGGAATGTTGACAATGTTAGCCTCACATTTATTGAATTATCAACCTAGGGAAATAACCATGAACAGACAGCACTGAAGAGATATTGTCTACCTAACAATTTAGTTTGAACTAGAACTTAGATGTTAAGTTTCCATCTACTGAAAGAGCTACTTAGCTAATTAACCATAAATAGACAAGATTCTAATGATATCTGCGAGCTAAATTTTTTACTGCAACAAAGATAATTTTGAAACTTACTAGTTAACCAACGTGGACAGGTTTCTAATTATATTTGCTAGCTAATTAGCTAGTTAGGCTCATTTCTAACTGGAACACAATTAGCATAGCTTTCAAAGTTTTCTTCTTGGCTAATTAACTATCAATAGACAGCATTTTCATGAATCTACTCAAACAGCTCCTTGCTAATTAAACAGACCGTTTTCAAGATAAAGAGTAAGCAAAGCTAATTCTAGCATTATGGTTTAGCTCACTAGCTGTCAAAGCGTTCATGCTAGCTCGGTAGAATTCTTTACTCAGTACTATCTGTATTAGTGAGTCATTTTAAATATTAAAATATCCTAAACTCTCCAGTCGAGAACATTTATGTAGCCTCAAGATGTAGTGCTTAAAATCATTCAAAAACACGAGCAGGCATTTTTCAGACTAAATGTTTCAAACATCAGTTATCAGACGAAAGTTCTCAAAAGCCAACCACTCAAAGGAGCCAAAAGAAAGTCTGACCCGTTTTCAAGGCGGATTCTGAAAAAAACTGGACAGCACCCAAATCTGCAGCACAAGATATCAAAAGAGAATAAATTCATTGAGATATTGCCTGTGATTCATGCATGACTGGAGCTAAATAACAATGTGTCAGGGAAAACTCCAACTTGATTAGCACTACGACTGTTTCTCCAGTTAAAAATCACAACATGTATAGGATTCAAGTTTCACCTTAGAGAAAGCAACCAATCAATACCAATTATCGATTAACTGATCAAGACTGGCAAAAATTAGTCACTGATAAAAATAATGGATGAAAGTGAGAAACAATCCAATTTTAACTCATTTTACTCTATGTGGAGATCAAAAAACCTCCTTTAATCCACAGCCATAATGGCGTCCACTCATTCACCCATCATCCGAACCACTTAATCCCAACCCGGGGTCGCGGGGACCGGAGCCTATCCTGGGAACTTACTGGCACATGGCGGGGGACAACCCTGGGCAGGTGTCAACACACGGCAGGGCACACACACTCACACAATCACACTCACCTTCACATCTCACAGGGCCAATTTAGAGTCGCCAATTAACCTGTAATGCATGCTTTTGGACTGTGAGAGGAAATTGGAGCACGCGGAGGTAATCCACGCGAACATGGAGAGAGCATGCAAACTCCACACAAAAAGGTACTACGGCCATCCCTGGAATTCGAAGCCAGGACCTTCTCGCTGTGAGGCAGCAGAGCTCCGTGCCACCCATACGTTTCATAGAGCATAAATGTATCTATTATGTAAAATGTAAACTCAAAATTTGTTCACATTAATGTCGAATGCTCAGATACACTGAAAAATTCCTAATAAATCCAATTTGTGCTATCAATTAGGGGTGTAAATCACATGTCTGACACTGAGGCATTTTGCTATCCTCATGTAAAAACACACACATAGAATCACACACACTTACCACTTTCCATCGCTCCTTCACCATGCAGTTGGGAGGCAGGATGTCCACCTGCTCCCCGGTGCCATTCATGTTTTCGTCGACGTGGACTCCAGTCTCTACGCACTGCATTGGCCTACCAGCTCTTCGCCTACTCCTGCCATGTACCTGCGAAGCACACTCACTGACTGAGTACCCTCCCAAAAAATGATTTAAAAAAAAGAGAAATAATTGCAATACTTTATTATCACTTTTTTCTGTGACATATCTTGCAAAATTATTACTTTTTCCGGGACATATAGGGCAATATTATTACTATTTTCTGGACAATGTCTTGCAAAATTATTTGACAAATGACAATAATAGCATTATTTTGAAATAATCACTCTAGAATCATTTAGGTGATGATGTAAGGATGTGTCTTGAAAAAAGGCATAGAAATATACTAATTTTAATTAGCTAATTTGAAATTTTAAAATACACGCTTGCATTTCGCATCATGCAAAGTGGTTATTGCACTTCATGCTGCAACACCAATGATGGTCCAAATCGCAGTGAATCACAAGACAGTTTGCCTTCAAATCAAGTCATTATTCAACTATTATACAGCTTGAAATGAAAAACTTTAGCATGATCTAGAATCATTCTAGAGTCTAGAATTCATTTACCGACCACTCCAGATTTTTCTAGAACTAAGCAATCAGTTCAACCAGATTAATTTTGAAAGCTTAAGATAATATTCATCAATATTTGATGAAGAGAAAAGATGGTCCAAAAGAAGAGGAGCAAAGAGGATTGTCCACCAGCATTCATTTCAAAATTTGATATTATATCGATTTAATGGCCAGCGATTCGGTGTCTGCCGATATCCCAAAGCCTGCTACGTCTGCAATGGGTTTATAAACTGACTACAGGAATGAAAGAATATCGGACTCATCAGTCCACATCATAAATAGCCATGCAATCTACAAATAAAAATCATTTGGTCTATAAACGAAGTGACGAGAGCTTATATAGATGTTACGCCAGCAGAACAAGTGAGAGCTCTTCCACTGCAAAGAGATGGCATCGGGCCAGGACTGAAGACAAAATGGCAGGGCGCGGAGGACAGCGTGGAGAGGAAAGTCTGAGACGAGAGCAGCACAAAAGGCGTCACGCTATTTTGGGTGGAATAAACGCTGCCCGCAAACCAACTCGGACTGTAATCGTTCTACAGGATGAGCGTAATTTAATTTTAACATGGGCTCTTCTGTGATAAAACCTGGACGACTGTTTACGGCAGACGTGCATATTTCAGCAGATATCGTTTCCTAAACAAACTGGATTTTTGCATTCGATCACGGTACAGCAATGGACCTAAGTTTATTCTGTTGGATCCCCACTGAACATAGAATGAAATGGGAAAAAAAGTATAGAGAAACATTTTGGAGAGTCCCACTGGGGGTCAAAGGTGATCCATAAGTCAGATTTATAGCTCACAATCAATGCATAGAAAGATATAATTCTATTTTACTAACAAAAAACAGAAGGTTCTTGACTTTTAAAGCATGTAGAACTCACCATCTTGTTTAATCAATCATCACTGAGAAACTTTGGATACCTGCTGACCTTTTCGCTGACCTTTCCGCTAATAAATTTGACGTTAATTTATTAAAAATACAGCACCGACCAAGCATAGCAATTATTCAACCCATTAGGCTTCATTTAAATGTTAGTTTATAGTAAAATAGCATGGTTGTTTGGCCAATCAGACATTTAAAAGTTTATCACCAGTCTATCCATCAGCTATCAAGCTTGGTCAACTCATGAAATTAAACTCACAGGTCAAATTTAAACAATCACAGGTCAACTCATAGAATTTGTTTTAAACTATTAAAGGTCACCACACATGATTCTGATCTAACTATCACAGGTCAAATCACAGAATTTCATTTAAACAATCACAGGGCATCACAAATCAACTCTTAGGATTCTGTTGAAACTATCACAAGCAGTGTTGGGGGTAACATGTTACAAAGGTAAATGCAATTACGTAATGTAATGTATTATGTTTTGCTGTAATGCAGTAATGTTAGGTACGAATACAGTTTCATTAATATCATACTCGTTACATATTTCAGTAATTACAACACAACCCAAAATTTAGTGCTGTTTTGTTTTTTAAAAATCAGAAACTTCGCTAGACCTTTGATACAATGAGGAAAAATAAAGTATAAGTAAATTTTCCTAAAGAACTTTATGCCTACAGTCATTACACCTCCACTGGAAAATGAGCTGCAGGGAACCACATTTGAGCATTTTAGAATGCCAAGTCCTCCTTCTGCAATTATGTAGGTGAAAATAACTCAAGAGTAATGCAGCAGTCATGTAACGCATTACAATTCAGACATAGAAATATTGTAATGTAACAAATTACTTTGAAATAACTAGTAATAATGTATTACATTTGGGAAGTAACTTGCCCAACACTGATCGCAAGTACAACGCATTAAACTATCCCGTCAACAATAAAAGATTCCACATACACGCTCAGAATTTAGCAACCACAAGTCGGCTCTCAGAATTCAATTTTAACCATCACATCATCTCTCAGGCCTAAACTATCATATGTCAGCTCACAAAACTCATCAACTTCAAATTACCTTACTCTATTCAAACTAGAAACTGTGAACTAAAACAATTCTGTTTAAACTATCACAAGGCAACATAATTTCATTTGAACCATCACAGGATTCCCTTTAAACTATCACCAGTCAATTTTCAGGAATATACTATCACAAGTCAGCCCTCAAGATTCCATTTCACCTATCGCATGTCCAATCAGAGAATTAAGCAAGTCAACCCTCAGCATTACAGACAATTTATGCCAATTCACATCATTCCCTTTAAAGAACCTATATTATGAAAAAAAACACATTTTCTGTTTTTTAGTAGGGCCCTATGAAATCCGTTTTGTTTTTTCCTAAATTCCGTTTTATTTTTTCCTGAATTCCGTTTTTCCATTTTTATTCTTCTGAATTCTGTGTTTTACGTTATAATCATATTTATTCACCTAAAAAGTGTCTAATTATGGAGTGGATGGGAAAAAAGAACAATTGTACAAATGAGTTGTTCTCACAATCTCTCCTAAAAATCGTTTGGGTATTGTTCTACTCTAAACTTAGCACTAACACTCGAATTCCATCATTTTTTTGAGGACTTTGGTGTTTCAGCCTCTTCGCCATAGCTGACCGTTGACGTTTTCCCCTCTGTGTCTGTGCATTTGTGTGTGTGGAAAGCGGAGTCCCGCCTCAACAGGTAACACGTACAGGGGGCTGCAGTGGCCAAAATGTATTAGAAGCCGTTGCTTTGCTTTGCCCACACACCGATATCAACGAATTATACGACATTCCGCGTTTTACAACGGATTCCATTTTATTTGTTGAATTCCACGATTTCCTCCGCGTTTTCCGCATCGCAGAAATCATAGGGCCCTACTTTAGACATCCATTTGGGACTGTACTGCCTCTAAGCAAACTGTAAGTTTGATTTTTTTTTTTAAAAAGGTGAAATGTCACCTTTCAGAAATATACCATCAGCTCTGGGTGTCGGTGGCCTAGTGGGAGGACACTCGCCCTTGGACCAAGAGGTTGTGGGTTCAAATCTGACCTCTGGTGTTACCAACACTGGGTCCCTGAGCAAGACCCTTAACTCTAAGTTGCTCTCGGGAATGTCCCTGGAATGAGGAAATGTAAGTCGCTCTGGATAAGAGCGTCTCCTAAAATGCTATAAATGTAAGCTCTCATGATTTAATTCTCAGGATCCCATTCCCACTATCACAGGTCAACTCTCAGGATTAAACAATCACGAGTTCTAGGACAGCATTCGATTTTGATGACTAAAAGCAAAAATTACACTATGTGGTGGTTTGTTGATCAAGAATTAAGCCTAGTTTTGGACTAAATTGCAATACCAATGGAGATTCACCATTCAAGCTAAAAGATTGTCTAGGCATCTGCTTCATCATAGTGTGGCAAACCCGAGTGTTTTTTGGCCATACTGTATATCTGACAAATTATCTTGTTTTCGTACATCAACATGAGCAAGTCAGCACGAAAGCACCAAACACAACAGTTTGTACAATTTACTGTTTGTATGATCTTCCCCAACTAACACTGATTCTGTATAAAAACTCCAGCAAAACTCCTCTGTCTAATACGCTTTACTGTGTCAGTAGAATGTTAGTATCACTTCTGTGTTGAGAATGATTCCAAGCCTAAATAATAGCAGCTCAACTGGGCAGAAACTGCCCCGTGGTCAGTAAGATGTACGATGGATAAAAAGGTTGACTGACTTTGATGCTGACTCACGGGCAACAGCATCCCACAGGGGGCTCAAGAGAAGACAAAAAATGGAGACGTCACTAAGAGGAAAGTGGGTGAACGTATTATTTTAGGCAGTGACTACGATCTGACTCAGTAGAGCAGAGATTTGCCAAGCTGGCCCAAAATATCCAAGCAGGGGCTTAACTGGGCAGTTACAGCAACAGATTAGCTGCATCATTTCGAGAAGTATGAAGATTTTAATGAGATCGAATAACTTTTGATGACGCTTAAGTCCAGATAGTGATCCAGTCTTCCAAGATACATTTGGAGCTGTGTCCATGTCTGAGTGGACCTTGTGGGTATTCAATTAGACTGCCTCCATGTAACTTTGTATCAAACGCCCATTCATTCATTAAAGGTCAGTTTTTCAGCACAAATATATTTTTGGCTGAATATGTGTGGTCTGGTTGTCACTCCCAACCTAACATTGATAATGACATCTAGCAATGCTGGTTTATTATTATACTCGTTGCTGGGTTGAAAGTAGGGCTAAAACGATTAAAGTGCAATTAAGGCAAGATCTGATTCCTCTGTATGTGAAAGTATTTGCGAGATATTCTGTGCACAAAAACAGAAGCAAATGCATAAAAAGGCACACATTGCAGTTTTTAACACGCGCAACAACGCCATTACTCGCTAAAACGCTCCAGTTCGGTCAAAACTTCCCCTTTATTACAGACAAAACTCATACTTAAGATGATAACAAACTAACTAACAACAACCACCACCAACATTCTACTCACAACACAGCCGTTTATTGAAGTTTTCCGCGGAACACGCATACTATTGGCTCCGAGTGGCGTGCGGGATTGTGGGAAACGTAGTCATCACCCAGAAAGGCCAATAGCAGCTCATTGTACTGGCCAAATTGTTTCAAAATGAAGAAAAACTTCAGTATTTCTTTATTTTCAATTGATCCGATTTTTCCCAATTTTATAAGGTTAGAGAGTAATCAGTAGGAAAGAAGAAGTATATAATTTTTTTAAAACAAAAATTTCACTCTGTATTACCAAATGGATAAAGAAGAGTTTCCACCATAGAATGCATAAGAAAACTCTGCACGTCTATAAAACACTGTTACTTACTATTTCTAGTAGTTATATCTACAGTTTCAGCACTTTTATTCTACATAAAGCACAAAAGACAGCCGCGAGTTAGTGTTAATCAGAAATGGACTGATTTAATCTGAGTAGTGTAGGATGTCACGAACACAACATCAGGCATGTATGGCATATATGGCTAACTAAAAAAAGTGGTGGAGGCATGTTTTCTAGAATCAATGCTTCTTTTAATTCCTATCAATGGCTAGAGTACGCTCCGCTTGTGTTTCACGTGGTCGCTTATTAATGATGCACAATGTTTTCAGTGGTGCAGTTAAGGCAAGATCTGATCCCTCTGTATGTGAAAGTATTTGCAAGATATTCTGTGCACAAAAAAAATGCATAAAAACGCACACATTGCATTTTTCGCGATGTTAACACGTGCTGTTTGGGAGCGTGCGCATCAACGCCATTTCTCGCTAAAACGCTGGGGTTCAGTCAAAACTTCCCCTTTATTACAGACAAAACTCATATTTAAGATACTAACTAACTAACTAACTAACTAACTAGCAACAACAACCAACCAACATTCTAATACACACACTTTCAAATGGCCTGAGTTCAACATCTTGGAGTCTTGGTTCCTCTAAACTGGCCTTAATAATATTAGTTCTTAAGACAGTAAAGACATTTAAATAGCATATGATACAACTGTAGAATTGAAGAAAACCCAATAAGATAATGCTTTCAAAGAAATTATTGCTGAAAATATTGGTGAATGTCAAAATCCTCATGAACAACTGGGTTTTTAAGAATAAATTTCTTTTAACGAACGGCTGGTGAATTCGGCCCAGTGTTTCTTCATTTGTACACAAAGGGGGTTTTCCTTAAAACTGTCGCCCCAGACTTGCTTATTACAGGCTTGGACATGACATTATGTAAAACTGCTTTATGACAGTGTCTTTGGTAAAAAGTACTATACAAATAAAATAGTAGTGAAGTAATTATGTGACATTTTAGAGTTGGAAATGTAGTCATTGCTCCTGAGGCTAAAAAATGCTGAAGAGAAACAACTACTCTTTACCCTTAAAACCAGTCTGCTTCAGGCATTTCTCAATCACTTCCTCCATTTCTAAACCATCACACCACCCTTGTCTCTCATGATGTCTGTTAAGTATCAGATATCAGCGCTGGCCGTCCGAGTGCTGGGTCTTGGCGTGGCCCAAGTCTGGGCATCTCTCCATCTTATTTTTTTACTGACAAGAGAGAAACGATTGGTTTTTTTATTATTCAAGGCTCAAAGGACAGGCCTTAACTGTGGCCCCATTGACAGAAAGTGAGTGTTTATTTCTTTAAAAATTGACAAATTTTAACTATAGCCTTTATTCTTGTCCCTCAAAATGAAGACTACAGTTGATGTTTGTCACTTTCTCTTAAGAAAACGGACAAATTTCAACTACAGTCTTCATTTTGATGAACAAGACGTATTTCTTAGAATTAAGACTATAGTTGAAAATTGTCCTTTAAAAATACTTCCCATTGTAATTATACTGACTCAAAATACTGCACAATTCTTTAAAAACTGGCAAATTTTCAACTAGTCATCGAGGAAAAAGACCAAGTGCTGAATGACAAAGCTGAGACTTGTTCCACAGAATGAAGACTATAGTTGAGATTCGTTCGATTTCTTTTTTCTTTAATGAAATGGGGTGTCATTTTCAAACATAGTCATACTAGCTGAATCACTGTCAATATTTTTTAAAATAAAACTGATAAATTTCGACTATATTCTTCTCTCAAAGGAGCTAGTTGAAAAGGGCCCTGACTGAGGAAACCCTGCCATAGTACATCTTCATTCTGTGGTACAAGACTTCCTTTCCAGCATGAAGATTATAGATTTAATGTGTCCGTTTTTAAGTATTTTTATTTCCAAAAAGCTGGAATGAAGGACCATTCCAGCATAAAGTGAACACTACTTCAGTGTTTTTACTTCATGAGGGGAGCGGTGAGGGGAACCTGACTTGACTGGACCGGACCGGACCGGACCGGAAACGCCGTTTATCCCCTGAATAACAAAAAATAAACGTAAAGTTTCCGTTAATTGTTCAAAAACGTGTTAAATGACACTAGAAGTGGCGGTTTATAAGAGTTCATATAAACGCATCGGCCGCCATTCCGCTGTCACAGTTTTGTCCGCAGTGCAGCTCGATACATAACCCCACCCGAAAAATCCTCGCTCCGGACCAATGGGAAGTCTTTAAATCAAACCCCGCCCTAAAACTCTACCTTCAATCATCGCCTATTGGCTTAGCGTCAAACAATCGAGTACAGAAAGGCACTTTGGGCAATGTGGTCCCGTTAGGAGGACGAAGACTGAAGCGGATGCCATCAGAAACTACAAATCCCAGAAAAGGTCGTGGCTTTCCCCCGCCCAAAAAACCTTCTGACGTAGCAGCGTATTATGTTGCGTGTATGCAAATTAGTGTTTTTTGGTTAATATAAATAATATACGAAAAATTAAGAGAGTGGGTTTTCGCGAATTCGGTGGCAGATAAATGTTGTAAAAATATATTAATTTGAGGTAAATTACTGCGAGCCAATAAATAAATATATAAATACAAAAAAAACGTCCACGTTACCTTCATCACTATTGACGGGATGCCAACATGTACGAGCGCCAATAAAGACATCACTCAAGACAAATTTATAACGGGAAGAGGAGGTGGAGAAAAAAGCAGGAATAAACGAGGCTGCTCACCTGTTCTTTTTTGCGTGGCACAGAAGAGTTTCAGAGTACAATGCTCGAGGAAGACGCATGATTGCGTCGACGCGTCCGCTGCGCTTTTTGCCCGGGCTGATGCTGCACCATTTCCAGCCTGCTGCCCGAGATGCTCCGCTCCTCCGCTCCTGATTCAGCAGCGCCAGGATGAGGAGAGGATACTCCCAGCATCCACCGCGCACTTGCGTGACCAGAAGATGGGTGTTGCGTAGCAACTTGAAATCCACCCCACCAGCCGGTAGGGATGTGCGCCCATTGACCAAATACTGTAGTGTTTCTACTAAAGTCTGGAAAATGAGGACATAAAAAGCGAATAATGAGAAAAATACTGTACTGTACATGAATTCAATAGATAGATAGTTAGATAGTTAGTTAGATAGATAGATAGATTCGCTTTTGTAATGAACATGCATAAACATTATATGCATTCGAGTTGAATGCTTGTAAATGCTTATTATTGCTTATGCGTTTATTTTCTTATTTTCGGGAAATTCCAAAAATATATAGTCATAGATAGCTGTATTGATTACAAAACAAATAGAGTGGTTACTGTACAAGACGTCAGTAAAATATTATTTGTTTTAATAATAATAATAATAATAATAATAATAATAATAATAATAATAATAATAATAATATTTTTATTTATCTGCATAAGCTACCCACACCCACTAGTCAACCAAAAACTTAATAGGAATGTCTTTTTTAATAATCATAAAACGTTTTTAGATGGTGAAATACAGCATATAGTTTAAAATTGGGATGTCTATCATTTATAGTAAGGTTGTGCCTAGGTAAGTGAGAAAGTGAAGTATCTTAGACGATTGCGACTTTTGGACCTAGAGGGTTTCTGTAAACCCGTGTCACACGACAGTGTGCAGATTTTATTCCACAGTGTATCTACTTCTTACCAAAGCCTTGATCATAAGTTTCCAGTAGTGTTTCGTTATTTCCACTAGATGGCGGTCGCGAACGAGCTTAGACGAATGAACCAAAACAGATAAAACTGTTTAATTGAGTTAGTGAATGATTATTTGTTATTGTGAATAAGTGTGAATCTTAGTCACCATTGAGCTATACAAAATACAAATACAAAGAATATGTGAAAACTTAAAATTATAGCATATGATTAAGCAATGCACTTAATTACCTACATAAGGTATTTTTCAGGTATCATTCACCAATACTTATGTTCTTAAATTTGTTCTTAAGGAAGTTAAGTAATTTAATATTAAACAGCTGTATAACTGAAAAAACAGAGTAACCAAATGTTACCAAATTATTTGCATAAGAGTGCGTTTGACTTTTTGTAGATTACGTTTTTACCTAGTTACCTAGATATTATTGGTCTGTGTCAGAATCTTCATGAAAACTGTACGTGGGTTTTAGGAACACATCTCTGTTTAAGAATTTCCAACTGCCAGGTGTTTCTGATTGGTGCTGAAATGGCAGAAAGAGCATCAGATTGGCAGAAATAGCATCTACTTGCAGATGTGAGATGGAGTCGGAGGATGGAGTCCGCCTTGTCGAAGATGGAAGCAAGAATCTGTTGCTCAGAAATAGCTTGGATGTAGTTAGCTACTTTTTTGGCAGCTTTTAACTTAGTTACAATATTAAAACAGGAGCCTGGCAGCCTCCTAGCTACTTTTACTCATCTTTTACCTGTTAATCAATGAAAATACGCTCCAAATATTGAATCTTCATTGACGACCATTCACTTTTGTTTCTCGCTCGCCAGCGCCCTCTAGGTGCAACTAGCGGAATTAAGAGCGCTGCATTTCCGCTCTCTAACCAGTGAAAAAGAGGCGCTCAAGGAGAGCGCGTGGGTTCCCGGTGGCGACGGTTATTTCCACGTGAAGATGGCCGAAATATCGGACAGAACGTTACAGATCGCCATAGTCGTTTCGTTCGCCGCCGGTTTCATCGCGGGCTGGCAGGCTAACAGAGCACGGAGAAGGTTCCTGGACTGGCGGAAGAAACGGCTACAGGACAAACTGGCCGAGACGCAGAAGAAGCTCGACCTGTCCTGAGAGCGGGGAGAAAACGGAGCGGTCACGGAGCGGTCAAACCGGTAAGAGTCGGGGTGCTCGCTTCGGGATTAGAACGATTGAAAGTTCCATACGTTAATATTTGCATTACACAATGCATAAGTGGAAGTAAAGGATTACAGTCTGGAGTTTCAGACTTTAATATTTGCACTACAGAATGCAGGAGTGGAGGTAACGAATTGGTCAGTCAGTTGGACGTCTTGAAGACGTTACACCTCTGATCCGAAAAGCTGAAACCGGAGCACAAATTAAAGTATCTGTTTAACTAATTTTCGTTACCGGTCACACCCTAAATTTGAATTAGCATTCAGAAGTTGGACGGCTGAGAGGTGAAACTTGTTCAAAAATGTTGAAGACGCATTCGATTCAGTGTCTCAAGATTACCATGTCCTGGGCGACTGAAGACGTATACAAACCGTATACAAACAATTACTCAAGGTACTGTAACTAAATAGTTTTTCAGGTACTGGTACTTTTTAAACCACATTTAGCTACGGAGTAAACCTACAATTAGAATAAATATTTATATTATATACAAAATTATAAAAATAAAGTATCAATAGATATTACGAGCTGACGCTTCACAGGCTGAACCTTCACCTGGACTCCATGGAGGGAACATCTGGAACCAGCTGGGTCTTTTTTCCGGACCCTATGGACTTGAACTGAATTACCAATTTAATATTGAACTAATTTTAGCTAATGTTGCTGAGTGGATCTTAGCAAGCGGTCCCAGCAACAACTCGGAATTCGAAAGGGTGCCTCAGACTATTTTTATATCTTCACTTTTAAAAAAAACCCCAAAATGTTCTATGAGTGTTAAATCATAGACTCCATCATCTGGAACCAGCTGGACCTCTTTCGGCCTGTATGGACTTGAGCCGAATCCAAATTTAATATTGAACTAATTTTAGCTTAATATTGCTGAGTGGATCTTAGCAAGTGGCCCCAGCAACGACTCAGGATTAGATTAAGATTTTTTCCTGTGCCTTAAATATAACTCTTTTATTGTATTTTTCTCAAATAGGTGCTCAGGACTGACTGTGTTCAGTATGACCTTGGATCCTGGATAAGAAGTCGCCTCCATGTATCAAGACTTTCCAGGAAAAAAGAACACTGTGCAGACGCCGGAGTGTTGCAATACAGCTCTCAGCATTCATAGACATTATTGGTTGAGGATTAAAAACTTTATCTTTATATACATATAGGGTTTTTTTTGCAATAAGATATTTGTTAAGAGCCATATCTTTATTGTTGGAATAAATGTTGGAATAAAATCTATTTTATTCATATTGTTTGGAGTTGTCTTCACCAGCATGAGTGATCATTTTTAAAGTAAATCTATACAGCTGGAACTTTTTGGAGTATAACTCAAAGAGGCATTTACAAAGGCCAAGATCTTTCCAGCTACAAGCAACAAACAAGGATGTGATGTCAACTGTTGAGGAAATCAAGTAGATGGTGTGTAACTGTACTTTCGTATTATTTTGAGAACATTATCAATATTATTGTCATTTTTTCCAGTACATTTCCAGCAAAAATCCTAAACCTTGATATATGGAATAACACCTCCATAAGCTTTAGGTAGTGCACTAAATGGGGAGTAGGGAGGTCATTTAAATCCATTATTTAGTGAGTAGAAATGTTTAGGTGGCAAACTGCAAAAATAAGAGGAAATGCTTAAATTGATGTATGGGATTAGCAAGAAGAATTTAGTGTAGGACAGGAAATGGGAAGCTTAATATTGTTTGTGTATTTAGTTAGAAATAAAAATCTGCATGTAGTGTACTACATAGGAAATATGGATATATAATGTGTAAGCTATATAATAAGTAGAGAGGTTTATATAGTGGGGAGCACTACATGGTCAATAGGGAAGTTTGTATACACTACAAAGGGAGTATATAGATACTCGATAGAAAGAACCCAACATGATGCTACTTAGTGTAGGGAGATACACACTACATAGAAAGCAGGAAGCTTTATATAGTGCACTACAACTGGGTGTATTAGTGTACTACATAGGAAGTATAGAACAAAATCTGACACTACTTAGAATAGACAGATTTACACTTGAGCAGGGAGGTTTATATAATGCACTACAAAGGGAGTATGAATATACTACATAGGAAGTAAAGAACGAAATGTGACACTCATTAAGTGTAGAAAGATTTACACTACAGAGAAAGTGTTTTTGTATCGCGCTACACAGAGAGCAGAGTGATGTATTTAATATACTATATAGCAAGTAGGGAGGTGAGTATAGCGTACTACAAAGGGGTGTATTTATATACTACACAGGAAGTAAAGAACGAAGTACACTACTTGAAGAGATTCTAACCACATAGTGAGTAAGATCTAAATGTGACACTACTTGGAATAGGAAGATTTATACTACATAGCAAGTAACGAACTTTACGCAGCACACGACAAAGGAACTGTTCATTTACTTCTTAGAAAGTAAGAACTAAACACTACTTAATATGGACGATTTTCTAGTACACTTCATAAAAAGTATGACGATGTACTAAACTTATTACATGGCAAGTAGGGAGGTTTGTGTAGCACAATACAAGAGAAGTATTAATATAGTTCATGTGGAGAAGTTAACGCGAAATTGCTCAAAGTATACAGATGTACACTACATAGCAGTCTACATAGCGTTATACAGCGCACTGTGAGTAGGGTAAGTGTATTAAATGGGCTACATAGAAAAGTAGAGTGGATAGAAAGTGGGGAGGTTTATATAGCGCACTAAACGTGAAGTATTAATATGCCTACATAAGAAATAAAAACCAACTTCGCCACTAATAAGAGTATAGATATTTACACTACACAGAAAGCAGGGAGCTTTATAAAAACACTGCAAATCTACAAATGGAATATTTATAGCACAGTACATATGGAATATTAATAAGCTACATAGGAAGTGAAGACCTGAATGTGACACGACTTGAGTAGGAAGGTTGAGACTACCAAGGACTTTATGTAGCGCACTACATAGAGACTAAAGAGCGGTTTGCAACATGAATGAACTGGCAGCGTAAACAGTCGCAGGCTGATGACGACACGCTTCTGTCGCAGCTGATGCATCTTAGCAACGGCCCGTAGCGTCCGCCGTGGAGCTCGTAACGCGGGGTTTCTGCTTGTTTAATGTACATACAGTAAATTATTCGTAAATTATTTATATTCTGTAAAGCGGAACGATGGCACCGAAAAAGTTGGGACCTTTACAAACGCTGCAAAGGGAAACGGACGACATTAAGAGAAAGGTGCGGAGCGGAAACAAAGCTGTTTGTGGAAAACGTACAAAATCTGTGTAATGTAATTTCAGAAGTTGTATCATTTAGACTTGAAGACGAATCATTTAAGGGTCCAGATTTGACCCTCGTTTTTGAATAATTCAGACTGTAAATCTTGATAACCTCTTCAGCCTTGTTAGAAGCAGTAACTTGTTCATTCATTCTCATCGAGTGACACGTTTGTTCATTTTGTCTGTTCATATGATACTGTTTGAGGTGCAGGTAAATGTAAGTATCCAGCAGAAGTCTAGCTTGTTGGAAATGTCTTGTTTTACAACCTTGATTTTGTAGTTTTGGGTCTACAGATGCTGGTTAACGTCTAGAAGTTGAATTATTCACCATTGTCTTTCAGAGGCTGCTCCAGTCAACGTTAGTTAGTCAGCTAAGATGGATAGATTGATAGTTCTCTAGTTAAATCAGGCACTCATTTTGGTGAGGTAAAATCCATCCTGATCATTTCAGCTACCTAAGATTTGGATGAATAACATGTTAAGGGTTAAGCTGTTATGTGATGTGGGAGCCATACGTCTAAGTGCAGTAGCTGCTCATGACTTGGCCTTGGAAAGTTGGAACCCCAGAGATGCAACTCGTACTCTGCCCGTACTGTAGGTGGACGGTTTGGAGCAGGATGTTAACAGACTGGACGTATCAGACAGAACGGAAACGCTACAAAGGTACAGGATCTCTGGATTAATCTCACACAGTTATCATTACACCAATACACAAGTGTCTCTCATAACTCGACGCCAAAAAAACAACTTTTTTTTGCCCATAGATGTTCAGATCTGCAGAAGAAGGTGGCTGAGACGTTGAAAAAGCTCAAGAAGTTAAGCAAAGTAACATTTCTCTAATATTTCATTAGAAAAATCATAAATTCCTTGTCAAAACCAGGCTCCAGGCAGTATATCTGTAGTCATTACGCAGTCATATTATTGTCAAGTCATTTAAAAAAATGTATGTTGACATTTCATCTTGGCATTTTTAAATCCAACTTATACTACTCCCAAATACGCAGCAGCATTGATGTACACTTACCTGGCTGAAGATTAAAGATAGATGGATTGATAGAATATTCTTTCTCCCTTTCACCCCTCGAGGCAGATGAGTTGGCACCAATAGGGAACTATGAGCAGCGCAAGAGTGAAGAGGAGCAGCGACTCACGGCTCTACTGACCAGACTGGGAGTTTTATTCAGGAAACTTCAGCCTCTGGACAAGTACAATAAATATACAACACAACATTCTATTTTGGGATTCTGTTTAGTAATTAATTATACTAAGCATCACCTACTTGCAGGAAGCCAAGTGCTAATTTGAGTGAGGACGAGGACAGCATTGAGGAGGTGAGTGAGGAGGACGAGGAGGAGAGCCAGGAGGAGGAAGACGATACTGAGAATGTCGGGGACGATGATGAGAACGAGGAGGACAATGAAGATGAAGGTGCTGCTGCAGCTCCTACAGGTGGTAGTGAAGAAAAAGGAGAAGTGAGGTCCAGTGTGGGGATGAGGGATGAAACTTACCTCGCTCTCAGTGCTTTTACAGGAGAGGAGGAGGGAGATCTCAGTGTGCAGGTAAAGACTGCACACAACACTTGCACACCTGATGAATTAAAATAAGTAAATGTATATATAAATCTCACTCCTTTCCTTCTTTCTTCCTTCGGCTCTGCAGAAAGGGGCAGTGTTGAGGGTCTTGCAGAAGAACGAGGACGGATGGTGGCTCGCCCGAGATGCTGATGGAAAACAGGGTTTGGTGCCCCGAAATTACCTCACGGTGTGTACATCCACTACCTAATAATACTAATAATACATAAAAATACACGTAATAATTATTAGATACAGATCCAAGTCAATTCTCTATCTGTTGTCTCATGTTTCTTACAAACTACGAAGAAATGAAGGGTGGCTCAAGACTTTTGCACACTGCTGTACATCAAAAATGATTTGATATAGACTCACATACTGTAATTTAAGCATTCCAAACATTTGGACACTAAAACCACTTAGAGCTTTTTAGGAAAGCCGCCAAACTCTGGCCAATTAAGTCATTCCACCTTTACTCCATCATCATCAGTTAAAGCCCACAATCGATTAAACTTTTAAGAGGCCATTTTTAAAATATCGATTCCCTTTCTCCTCAGAGGATCACCTCCAAAGGGCCAGAGAAGGTGAGCGGAGAGGATGAAGAAGAAGAAGAGAGCGATGAAGAGCAAGAGGAACGAAACGAAGGCCAGGACTGCAAACCCAGGTGTGACTCTCTGCTTGGCCACTAGGTGGCGATGCAAAGTCATGATCTGGGTTCTTACGCACTCACGCACCCATGCACTACTTTATTCTGCTTTGACATTTAGAAATAAAGTTTTCTGGTGTTTTATGTGAAGGATTTATTCACTGATGACAAAAGATGCTTTTTGTTCTCCGTGCAGCACGTCGTCTAACTGGGAATCCATCCGGAAGGCCATCACTGAGGTACAATTTGCATCAGAACACTAATTTGGTCACACACATACATACACTAAACCAGTGCTTGCATGACTCCAAATTACACATTTCATTCTTATTTTATAGATAATAGAACAGACAGAAAAATAGCTGAACAGACGAATGGATAGATGGACAGACAGACACAGGAGATGGATGGTTTGATGGATGGGTTCACAGAGGAATAGATGAACGGATAGACAGACATCATAGGCAGGCAGAGAGAAAAAGATAGATAGACAGACAGAACACTGGATAGATGGATGGACAGACAGACAGAAACAGCAGGAAGGAAAGAAAGAAAGAAGGATGGACAGATGGATAGATAGAATGATGGATAGAGGGATGAACAGGCTGACATAGTAGGAAGAAAGGAATGAAGAAAGAAGGAAAGGACAGACAGATAGAAAGATGGCTAGAGCGTTGGACAGACAGACAGACACAGTGGGCAGGTAGACAGACAGACAGACAGACAGACAGATAGAGAGACAAAAAATGGATAAATAGACGATCAGAGACAGACATATGTGTTTTACACCCAAACTAAAGAGCAGACTGCAGTAGAACATAAACAGTTGGGGCTCATATTAAATTGTTTTTGTGCTGGTAGATGGACGCTACTGATGTTTTGTCTTCGATGGGAGCAATACCTCCGGGATTCAGGCCTTCAACTCTGTCCAAACTGCTGGAGGACGGTGAGAATTTACAGACTTCTGACACTAGGGGGCAGAGGTCACGCATCTGAAGCTCGATCTCCAGCACAGTTTGTATTAATCACACCATGTCCTGAAAACAAATCCACTCTGGGATTCAGAGCTGAAAAAGACCAATAAGAAACATTAGAGACATGGTAGAAATGCCACAAGAGGCTTTCCGCCACCCTCTCGACGTTTTCCGGTTTCTGTGGCGTTGTCTTTCCGCTCCTCCACGCCCGCACCCTGTCTTCACGCGAACTCAGCCCTCATTCCTGACCGCTTGTTTACAGTAAAACACACCCTAAGACTCGCGCGGGTTTGGAGCCAGTTTTAGGGCCCGGCTCAAGTAGAATAACAAGCGTGAATGACGCCAAACTGACGACTTTCTAGCCACAAGACGCTGATATGTTCTACATTATAAAAATTATTCTATTTAATATTTTATAAGGGAAGTAGAGACTAAAGAGACTAATTAGCAAATACAAACATATCTCCCAGACCTGAACAACCCTAAGGTCTAATAAATGCAACAAATTTGCTTTTGGGAAATCCCCCATCACTGCATGCTAAGATGGAGGGATTGTTATATGGATGGACAAGTAGAGGAAAAGGAAAGTTAGATTAAAAAATAGACAACTTAAAAAAGGGTACATACATCATAAGTCCGGTAAGACGTGTTTACAGGAACACATATACCTGAATGGATGGAAGGATGGATGGATGGATTGGTAGATAGATACATAAGCATTCTACACATACTGTAGATCGACGAATAGACAGATGGACAGTTGGGTAGATGGATAGATGGGAGGTTGGGTTTGTGAATGAACAGACAAATAGATGGGTGGATGGAGGGATGGATGAACAGATAGATATATACACATACTGTATATAGACGAATAGACAGAAAAAAAGATGGGTGGATGAATAGAGAGAGAGAGAGATACTACACATACTGTATTTAGAAGAATAGACAGAAAACATTGGTGGATGAATGAATAGATAGATAGACAGACAGACAATGTCGATGAATGGATGAACGCATAGATAGACAGACAGACAGATAGATAGATGATTGAACAGACGAATAGATAGACAATCAGATAGGTGGATGTATAAATGAAGATATATATATACAGTATATACAGTCGTCCCTCGCCACTTCGCACTTCGACTTTCGCGGCTTCACTCTGTCGTGTTTTTTTCAAATATATTCATTAAAAAGTTGATCGAGACAGTGAAAATGATGCAGCGCGCGCTCGGTTGTCTGAGTCAATTATACACCCCTGTATTACAATTAAAATTAAAATTACTGTACGTATGGACTGTAGGCCTATGTATTCGAAATAATATACGAAAAATACGAAAATATTTGATTTATAAATTTTAAAAATCCTACTTCGCGGAAATTCACTTATCGCGGTAGAATCTGGAACTGATTAACCGCGATAAACGAGGGCCGACTGTACTACATAAACTGTAGATAGACAAATAGACAAACAGATGGGCGGATGGATGAACAGACAGACAGACAGACAGACAGACAGACAGACAGACAGATAGATAGATAGATAGATAGATAGATAGATAGATGAGTAAATGAGGAGATAGATAGGCAGACAGACAACGTCGATGAATGGGTGGATGGATGGATGAATGGACGAACAGACCAACAAATACTAAAGCTGAATAAATAGAGAGACCACCAGGGTCGATGGATGGATGGATGGATGAATGCTAGACAGACAGACAGAAAGACAGATGAGTGAATCAATGAACAGAAAGACAGATAATGTTGATGGATGATTTATGGACGAATGGACATAAGGACAAACAGAATACTACAGCCGGACAGATAGACAGATGGACACTGTCGAGGGATGGACGGGTGGAATGGATAGATAGATAGATGGATGGATGGATGGTTGGACAGATAAACAGAGAGAAAGGCAGAAATATAGACAGATACAGGGTGGATAAATAGATGGATGGATGGATGGATGGATGGACAGACAGATAGACAGACAGATAGACAGGCAGAATGGTAGGAATGCAGAAAGAGGGATGAAGAAAGTGCAGGCTGCAGTAGCCCCAGGGAAAAGCAGAAAAGACCGTTTGTAAAGCACCTGTACTGAAAGTGAGTGATTATTTGTCATTGTGAACACACCACAGCACCGCACACAGTGCACTACAACCAAATGTGACCTCTCCATTTAACCCATCCTCGAAGGAGCAGTGGGCAGCTAACAAGCGCCCGGGGAGCAGTGCTTAGGGACGGTGCCTTGCTCATGAGTACCTCAGCGGTAACTTTACCGGCCTTTACTGGATTCAAACCTGCAACCTTCTGATCACGGGGCGAAGACCCTACCGTTACGCCACCAACTGCCCCTGTAAAATGACAGTAAAGTGTAGAAAGGTGATCCTCAGTCTAACTGGAAGAATATGATATGAGGCAGCTGTGTGTGTGAGTTTGTGTGCGTGTGTGTGTGTTTCAGCTTTCAGGTATTTGTAAGGTCCTGACTCTTCCCTAAAAGTTAGGAACATCCACTTCTGTGACTTTGTGAAGACATTTTATATGAGTGGAGTCATCATGAGGAAATGTGTGTGTGTGTGTGTGTGTGTGTATGTGTGTGTGTGTGTGTGTGATGCAGGGAACACGTACAGGGCCAGCCATTATATTCAGCCCCGACTCAGCCAATCAGAGCTCTCCTTTAAAGACCTCCACCTGAACCCAGACACCGGCAAGGTATGCAGTTACAACATTCACACACACTCTCACACACAAAATATACAAAACACTCTCACATTCCTGTTGCTTTATGATCTATAACAGTTGGCTAAGCAATCAAGTTAAATGTGAAGGGCTGTATCTATTGTGTGTGTGTGTGGGTAGGTCCATGCTCGCCCCTCTCGAGCGTGTGTGACCCTGACCTTATGGAGCTGTAAAATGATCCCGCCCCCCGGGGTGGGGCTTCAGGTCCTCAGCCGCCACGTTCGTCTTTGCGCTTTTAACGGAACTCAGGTAACACACATACTTGTATTACTGTCTTTGTGAGGTCCTTCCACTGACTCCTATAATGACTGGATGTAAATAATACCACATCTAACCCCAATCCTAACTTCAACCTCAGTAACCAAAATGAAATTTCTTACCTATTCCTTTTAGTTTTTCAAATAAAACTTGGACATTTTCAATGAAGTCATTTTTACTTGTGGGGACCGGTCCTTACATACCAAAATGTCCCCACAAAGTCATACAAAATGGACAAATCATAGTTTTCTGTCTTAAAGAGGACAGCCAGGTCCTCATAAATACACACACACACATACACACTTGTATTCCAGTCTTTGTGAGGGCCTATCATTTACTCCAAACCTAACCGACATCTCAGTAAACAAAAGCAAATCTTTTAACGCTTTTAGTTTTTCAAGTGAAACATATACTAAATTTTCTTTACAAACATTTTTCCTTATGGGGACTGGTCCTCACAAACCAAAATGTCCCCACAAAGCCAAAGCAATGGATGGACAAACCTGGCCTCAGACAACCTGGTCCTCATAAACTCTCTGAAAACGTGAACACACACACACTTATATTACTCTCTTTGTAAGGTCCTTCTGTTGAGTCCCATAATGACTAGATGTAAATAAAACATGGAAATGTTTTATTTATTTTAATCAATTTTTATATTTATTTTACAGTTTTTCATGGGGATCAGTCTTCACATACCAAACCTTCCCTACAAAGACATAACTAATTAACAAATGGACAAGTCATAGTCTTTTAGGGGACAGCCAGGTCCTCATAAAATCCCTCAATATATGAACACACACACGAGTCTGCAGTATTCGCATACTCCAGCCCTTACTTCCTGAAACCCAAAGCCCATGTAAACACCGTCTTTTATTGATTTTACCACGAACGTTTTGCCACGTCAATGTTTAAACTTCACCACATTGTTCTTGTCACAATGTGGACTCGGACACGCTTGGAAAACAGTCGCTATGCCATTGTATCTTTTTGTTACAACCAGTTGGAAAAAGTTGAAAAAAAAATCTCAACTTCCCCGTCCCCTAATAATTCGGGGATCCAGAAAAACGACAATGGAATCAGCAGTAAATTTCAGTTGTTCTCTTCAAGCAACTGTTATCTGACTGGCTATTTGCATTCTATCTCGCAATAGAAATCAAATTTTCCTTCTTCAGATAAGTTGGCCGCGCAACAAACGAGCGACCGTTTAATATCGCCGAGTTCCGAAACGGGCGTGGTTTCGTGTGCTTTGGAACTTTGCCACTTCGATATAGGGCAATTTTTTGCTGTCAAAGTTTGGTTTATAGTCGGGGTCAAACAATTATTGGATCCAATATTTTGCAGTTTTACGATCATTGGTGTTGCTGTTTTCTTAAATCTGATTGATGATGCCTTCATTGCACAATTGTTAAGATGGGTATAAAAGATGGCCTTTACAAAAACTGGAGAGATGAATATTGCAGCTCTTTATGCCAAATTGGGAAAAATATGACAATTGTATGATATGTTTCTATGGTAACAAACTCAGCCCAGTTTCCCATGTACACACAAAAAGGCTAAAATATCTATATGAAGTTAATAATAATGAGGTAATAAAGTTGTGTTAATTAAAGTTGCCATTTTTTTGCCATTTTACCACTGGTAGAAGTGCAACTTAAACTTATTTTAAAAGCTATTGATATTTTGGGTTCCAAATATTGATTATTGGTTCCCCGCAGAGGTGGAAAGAGTGCTGAAAATTTGTACTCAAGTACAAGTACCGTTACATTGGTTAAGATGTACTCAATTACAAGTAAAAGTACTGGTGTTAAAAAAATACTTGAGTAAAAGTACAAAGTACTCTTGGTGGATGCTTTATTGTGTTGTCAATGGCAGGCATTCGATTCAATTCACCAGTATAAAATATCTATGTTCAAAGCACATTTCTCAGATGAACAAGGTACAGAAAGGCAATTTGTTTTGTAAATAAATGTAGATATAAAGTAGGGATTTTGTTTGTTAAAACAATGACAAAAATGTTTTTGAACATGCATAGAACAGTTTAAACTTTTCCCAATACAATGCGAACAACAGGCAGGTAAGTGTCTTAAATTCTTAGACATAATAGCATTTCTGTCACATTTCACTTTCTGAACCTTTTGTTCAGTTTCAGCAAGAGCTGAAGAGCTGAAGTCTATCCGGCTTCGTTTGGCTCCATTTTGGCTTTTTTGTTTCCAAATCTTCAGTCTATAAATGAGTTTGTACTCCACTGTGTAGTAGCTCCAGACACCTGTGCCTGCTGCTGCAGCAGAGTTTATTCTTTGCTTACGTCATAGATTAATTGGCGCGGTCGCGATTGCACAGCCTTATTGGCTGCAAAGATGCAGATGAAAGGTTTGAATATTAATTCAAATTGTGTTTGTACTCAGTAGCGACTTTTGATTTTATAAGTAGCGAAGTAGATTACATGGTGTAAATTGTACTCAAGTACGAGTAAAATTACACACTTGAAAAACTACTCATAAAAGTACAAGTACCCAAAAAATCTACTTAATTACAGTAACGTGAGTATTTGTAATTCGTTACTTCCACCCCTGGTTCCCCGATTGCTAATAATTGGTATCTGTTCTGAAAAAAATAGTTCTGAAAAACCTGACTTAAGCTTACGATGCAGCTGTCAAATGCATTGTAACACACTTCATCATGTTTTCCAGTGCCTCAACTTTTCAATTTTTTTTATTTCAGGTCTTGAGTAACATCCACACCGTCCGAGCGACTTACAACCCGAACAGTGCAAAAGTCTGGAGTTTCTCACCGAGGGTATGGTTAATGCTAACACAAACTAGCACATAAATACAGTTCAACTTGTAAGCACACACAGCTAAAAATGCAATTGTGTAAACAGAAGTGTGTGTGTGTGTTAACAGATGAGCAGCATGCTTCCCTGCCTACTGGATGGAGATTGTTTTTTCCGCTGCGATTCTGATTCTCCCGACCTGGGAATCCTCTTCGAACTGGGCATCACCTACATCCGAAACGTGAATTTTATTCACAAATACACAAGAATTATTGACTGTAGCAAGTGAACACACGCTGATATAGCATGACACAGCAAAAAGCCAGGAAATTATTCATATAAATTTAAAAATAAATATTGATATATTTAAATTATTAAAATATTACAATAATATGAGAAGTGACTAATCTAATTAAATGTCAGCTAATTGTTTTCTCTGAAAACACAGTATATTATTTTTCTTAATATCTGTTAATGTCTGTTATTTGAGTCCTCACAAAAATAACATCAAGTACAGTATTCTCAAATACTACTAGGAACAAAAATAAATTACAAAAAATATTTTTGATAGTTTTTGATCAAAGGTATAAAAACACAGAAAAGGTCACATTGGCATTGTAGTGCACTCTCACTTGGAAAGACTTTGCAATGCCAACAGTTTCAGAATCCATCTTGTACCTCAGCTTCTTTTAAAATTCTCATTTATCAGCAGTTATAATCATCGAAATAAATCGATCTGCCTTTAGCTCATATCGGGCAATAACTGCGAGGAGCTGACAAATCGGTCACGCTGTAATATGTCCTCCACAGTGCTGCGCCAGGCCAAATTTTTTACATGCAGCAAGCAGAAATGCCATCTAATCTCATCTGGCATCTGGTTGTGCAAGGAAAAAGACCAGAAATCTGACCGTACCTTTTAGAAAGTGCAGAGGATAAAATAGAGAGAAGGCCTCATTCAAAAATAATAAATTACATTGTTTAAAAAAAAAATCTTAATCAAGTTGACATTAAATTAGCATTATACAACTGTAGAACTGAAGAAACCTCAATAAGCTGATGTTTTGCACGTCAGTAGATGTAGATTCTATTCTTACTTAAGATCAAATCTCACATAAGGAAACATCGGTGAATGTCAGAATCTTGGCGAAAAACTGCGTAAGTGGTTTTTAAGAATCAATTTCCTCTTAAGAACGGCTGGCGAATAAGTTTTGTATCAAGTCAATGGATCTCATTCACTAATCATTCTTAAGAAGAATTTTTACAAAGATTCTGACATTCACCAATGTTTTCTGGAGATTTGTTCGTAGGTACAAAAACCTTGGGGGGGGGAATGGCGGTAAATGGGGCCCAATGTTTGCGCAGTGAACAAGGATGATGTTAGCATGCTAGCTACCTAGTTAGCATTAACATGTCAGCTAGCAAAGTCGTAAAATGTCGTGGAAGCTGGTTGGACGTCATGTAGCACCTTCTCTTTAAAAAAATGTACGCCAACAGTGACTAGCCTCTTCCAGTTTTAAAAATAGCTACGAAGTTGAAAGATCAACTCCGCCCACATTTGATTGGTCGAATTTTTTTGTTCGTTGTAGGAGTGTATTTTGGGGGTTGTGTTGCTGCGTCACAATGTCAGTGTTGATTCATCAAATGATGATTAATTTGGTCCAGTGGTGAAATGCATACTTTTACATAATACCACTTTTTGTTTTTTATATATTCAAAACTTTTAGTCCACAGGGGAGAGAGGAGATCTGAGTTGTGGCTGGGTCTTTCTAAAACTGTTCGATGAACACGGAGCTCTCATACCTCTACGGTACACACACACACACGCACACACACACACACGTTCAAAACCTTGTTTCCAGAATTGAAATTTCGTACAACTTACACACTTGTGTGTAGAACACAGGAGCTCACAGTGCATGGAGGAACTCCATATGAAGGAGAGGCTTCTGTAGATGCAACGGCTACTAAAAGAGGTTTACACACACACACACACACCTGTACACATGTTCCTGATGATGGATTATGTAATAAGATATGTATTATATTGTAAAAACCTATGACCCTTCTAAAAGTAAAAACGAGTCTAAAACTTAACCTCAACTAGTAACAACAATTTTATACTTTTGGTCATGAATATAAGTTTATGTTCATGGCATTTAGCAGACACTCAATGATGGTAGTGCTGGAGG
The DNA here is from genome assembly GCA_032718565.1 of Distichodus sexfasciatus. Lineage (NCBI taxonomy): Eukaryota > Metazoa > Chordata > Actinopteri > Characiformes > Distichodontidae > Distichodus > Distichodus sexfasciatus. The sequence continues at coordinate 8,144 of JAVGVS010000639.1, read as the reverse complement.
TAGGATTTAAACCCACAACCTCTTGGTCCAGCGACGAGCATCTTAATCACTAGACGACCACCGCCCCACTTTTGCCTAAAAAACGGCAAATATTTCCAACATTTCTTAGAATGATTGTGCATCATGAAACTTGTTAACAACCAAAATGTACTTAATAAACATATTAATGTATAGAAATAGTAATGTTTAGAAACTCATATTTAGAACCTCGAACTGACTTTGCTCATAATTTTGCTCATGTTGATTAACACCATAAAATATTTGTTCATAAACCGTCCCCTTAAATTACAACAATGTGTTAAGTCCAAAAAAATGTAAGGAAAATAATCGTTATTAATCGCGACAGTCATGTCATCCAGCTCTGCAAGTACATTACATTACTTCTATTACATCTGATCTTGTTCCCTCGTCCAGGCACCACATCGGGAGTTTTCCAGCAGATGCTGATGTCCAGGAGGCTCCCGAAACTCATCGTCAAACTGAAATCCCCGAACACACGCACCAGAGAACAGCTGAAGTACGTTAGCTTGTTTGCGTGGCGGAAAATGGGATCGATACTTGGATTTGTCGCTTGACGTTTGAGATGGTTTGAAAAAATAAGGCAGACAGCAGGGACCATACCATACCATATCATACCAACTTTATTTATAAAGCACTTTATAAACTCACACTGGACCCAAGTGCTGTACACTTTGACAAGTCTTGCTTTCTTTGTTTCTATAACAGGAACGATTTTGGGAGGAATTTTGACTTAATGTTTTGAATTTTATAAAGACTCGGTTTAATCAAAGGGTATTTCTGCTAATACAGTTGCAGCAAGTTAGCAAGAGTGTCGCTGATAAAGAGAATGTTTCTGGAGAATTTGGGACAATGCTTCATATCAAGTTTTAAGTGTGTGTGTGTGTGTGTTTTGTAGCTTGCTGCCTGACACCATAGTGGGCTCCTTGTCTTCAATCCACCTTTTGGCCCTGTATAGACATATACTAGCGGATACACTCCTGCTGGAGAGGATTACAATGCAGAACGCAGGTACTGTTTAACACACACTCTTGTTACTCTCTTTGTGAGGTCCTAAAAAATCCTATCCTTGATCTCCGCAACTAATATCAAACGTTTTACCTCTTTTAGTTTCGCACATAAGACCTGAACCTTTTCTATATTTTTCGTCATGAGGATCGGGCCTCATATATTAAAAAGTCCCTAAATAACAAAAACTTGACACATTTCACTGTGAGGACTTCACAATTTAGGTTCTCAAAATCACTTATAAACCAGTACACACACACACACTTGTGTTACTGTCTTTGTGAGGTCATTCCATAGACTACCTTAATGACTAAATGTATATACAGTATAACTTCAGTTACAGCAAACCCGAACCTTAACCCCAGTAACCAAAATCATTTTTTAAACCTCTTTTAGTCTCTAAACATAAAACCTGAACTTTTTATATATTTTTCGCCTTAAAGACCGGACCTGTCACCGTAATGACCTTACAAATAAGTTCCTCAGTAACATCTCAAAACCAGTTCACACACTTACATTACGCTCTTTATCAGGTCTTTCCATAAACTTCCTAGATGTAAAAACTACCTAACCCTAACCTTGGACCTCAGTAACCAAATTCCAACTTTTTACCACAAAAAAACCTGAACCTTTTAAATTATAAAGCAGCTTCAGACCTCACGTATAAAAAGTCCTCACTAAGTTAGTAAAACCGGATCAATTTTAGGTATCCTGCCATTGTGAAGTCCTCACAAATTTGGTCCTCAGAAATCACTTCAAAACCAGTATACACACACATATACACACACTCTTGTTTTACTGTCTTTGCAAGGTCCTTCCTTTAACTCACATAATGACTAGATGTAAATACTAGCTAACCCTAACTTTAACCTTAGTAACCTTGACCGCTTTTGAGTTGAAGAGCTGAAACCAACACTACTGTGGTTAAGCTTTGATTTGTTATTCATTCATGTTATTTAACTCTAGTAATATAGGTGTCAATTGAAAGACAGCAATGGACGGATGTATTATTATTATTATTATTATTATTATTAGAGCTAAATATTCTTAACTTCAACCTCAGTAACCAAAGTTTTTTTGTTTTCTTTTTAAGTTTGTCCTGATGCGGACCAGTTCTCACATTTAAAAAATGTTCTCATAAAGCCATAAAGATTTGCACACAAACACACTCGTAAATCTCCCATGTTCCCTCTCTTTCAGACTTGATCTGTAGCTCGGTTCTGGCTACCTTCCCTCAAGTTCTAGATCAGCCAGACCTGATGGACGCTTTCCGGGTGAGACTTCACACACACACGCACACACACACACACAAATGAAAGTGAATTGAAAGGATAAACGTATCAGGTTGTTTGACCACACATGTCATTTCCAGAAAGCTTGGGCGGAATCGGAAAGCCACTTGAAGAGGTCCGAGAAGGTAAAGCTGTGTGTGTGTGTTATGTTGCACATGATGTCATGCATATGAGTCATTTGTTTTGCACATGTGTGCATGTGTGTGTGTGTTACAGAAGACATGTGAATTTAAAGCACAGTATTAGTGTGTGTGTGTGTGTGAGAGAGAGAGAGAGCTTTACTTTAAGGATGTTAGTTGTGAAAAAAGTATTAATGACCTTTGTGTGTGTGTGTGAGTATTAACGGCCAATTTGTGTGTGTGTGTGTGTTGCAGAAGGACGTGAAAGCTCTGAAGAGCCTCTTCAGGACAGTGTACATGAGCAGCGTTTTCCCGCTGCTCTTCTCGCAGGAGTTTCCCGCCCTCCTGTGGGCAGACGAGGACACGGAGAACCGCCGCTCCCACATCATCTACGGCCCCGCCCACCCTGTCTCCATGGAGACCGCCCTCTCCTCCAGCCACGCCCACCAGCCCTTTGAGGTCTCCCAGGTCACCTACGACTTGCTGACCTCGTCCTGGCACTGACCACCACAATTATTTTTAAGAACTTGATAATAAAACCGACTCATTAAAAAACACCTACAGTTTTGTTTCACAAAGATTTAAGCTATTTTTATTCTTTTTAAAAGCTGGAACAGTGTTAGTTGAAAATGCTCTTATGTGAATGAGGACATTTTTGAAGGACTGAATAAAAAAACGTATAGAAAATATGAACTTATTCTCTTTCTTCATCTTTTAAGTAAGGCAAAGAATAAAGGCTTTTTTTTAATCCACGTATGCAGTTTTTGACAGTATTTTCCTACTTAAGATGTGATCTTAGTTAACGACAGAATCATTTTAATGGCAAAATGTATTGCTTATCTGTGTTTCCCAAAAGCATAGTTGCTAACATATTGCTAACTGCTTTTGGGAAACGCACGCCTGCTCTTTTCTTAAGTTGTATAATATTATACCATTTACATGTCTTAATTTTCTTAAGAAAAAATTGTTCTTAAGAAACAGTTTTAAGCGTTAATTTAATATTTACGTCTTACATCTCTTAAGAACAAATTTAGCGAAACGCTTAAGAAAATAATGGTGAATGAAGCCCAAAGTTTCTGATAATGCATCTTTGTTCCCAAGAGCAAAACATGTTAAGTTACGTGTGTACGTGTGTGTGTGTAAATGTGCACGTTCAGGAGCATACTAAAAAAAAAAAACAAGTCACTTTTTAAACAAAGGTGTGTGTTCATGTGTCCGAAAGCGCTGCTCACGTCTTTTTGCAGTTAAAATCCTCAAATAAAGGCCTTTTATATAAGTCTATTTTTAACGAGGAACCCTCCCACCCACAGGCTCCGCCCACCTGAAGTGCCTGGCTCCGCCCTAATGTCCATCTTCCAGCCCCTCCTCCTTTTCTCTTTTTTAATGAACACACCTTCCTTTTTATTTCCACACATTCCATTCCTCTATCTCACACACACACACACACATGGTGTAATTTGGCAACTGCCTCACCCAGCAATCCTGAGAAATGACTTGACATGACATTAAGAGGTGTGTGTGTGTGTGTGTGTGTGTTATGTGAATCTGGACTAATCGCCGGAACATCAGGGCACCAAAACACACCCTCACTGTCTCACACGCACTATAATACTGTACATAAGCTCAACTTCTTCTTCTTCTTCCTCTTTCGGCTTAATAGGACGCTCCACCCAAACACACTAAACTGGCGAATGATACATACAATTTATAACGATGGTCAGTTCCTGTGGTCAACATTAGTTAATAAAAGCTAATAGTAAGGAGTTGCTAAAGTTCGCCTAAGCTTTTGTTGGTTTAGCGTCTTTGGGTGGAGTGCCCCTTTAAGCCTGCAGGTTTGTCACCAACGGTAAAAGGTTTAATTTGCAGATTAGGGATTGCTCAATGCCACCTCTGCCACTCCGGGACATGGTCAAATAAAAAAAAACCTGAGGAGAAAAATGTGAGAGGGTGCAGTGCAGAACTTGCCAAAAAGGGCGCAGTCTAGAAGCTTCCTAAAAACCACTGGTGTCGTAATCGAAATGGCTAACGTTCAGGTGTATTAGACTCTCTTGTTCTGTGTGACTTGCCAATTGTGTGGGACGCAAATCACAAGCTTCATCACAATTCAACTGAAAACAATCTGCCAATAGCACAGCGTCTACAACAAAACGATTTCAATTCGATTCAGTCCAGGAGCCGGCGATCCACATGAGGCGATATCAAATGCTGTTTTAAGTTACAAAAAGCACCTAAAATATCAGTTGACATTTTTATTCCTGAGCGCAGCCAAACGTTTAAATGAAAAACAATCTCCACTTTTTGTAATTACACACCTACTGCTCAATATAAGTTGACATTACAGTAAGTGAAAGTTATTATTTGTCACTATGAACACACCACAGCACAGCACACAGTGCACCACAACGAAATGTGACCTCTACTTTTGACCCATCCATAAATGAGCAGTTCTTGGGGGCAGTACCTTCCTCATGACTTCCTCTGTGGAATCTTTACCGATCCGGGACTTGAACCGGTCACCTTCTGATCACAAGGCCAACTCCCTAACTGTGATGTTAGCAACTGCCCCAAAAAATGGTCAGTAAAGAGGACAGTAAAGACCCCTAAATTTAAGCCACAGAATGTCAATACCCAAAGCAGATATATTGATAGATAGTCCATTTTATAGCCTGCGGTAACCAAAGTGAATTCTGGCTCATCTGGGAAATCCAGCAGTTTGCTTAAGGAGGGTTTAAACTTCCATCAACTAGAGAAAAATATACAGTAATTAAGCTCTGACCATTTAAAACCCAGTAAGCCCAAAACAAGCAAACAATAGTGCTGTACGAAGTCTGACGGTCTGATATTTGCTTGAGGGTTAGAGCTGTAAAATAATAATAATGGAATTTTTCTTTTTGCTAACACTCTGGGATTAAGACGTTCTGCGTTATGTTTGGATTTAAGGTTGGCTCAGAAAAAAATATTAGCAGGGGTATGAAGATCCTATCAGTGCGATCTTGCATTTGTCATTAGTTGCCGTTACAGTTGTTACATATCGTCCTAATTTGGGCGGAGTGTTCAAAGGTTATCAGGTTCGGGGATTCTGAGAAATGTTTTTTCTTTTTATTCATGCAGAACTATGTGTTTGTTACATATCTTTAAAATGTCTTATTCATTGTTTGGTTTGCACAACAATTTATTAGCGACTGAACCCGCACCAGGACTCCATGGAGACATCATCATGAAACCAACTGAGATTGGACCCTACGGACCTCTACTGAATTAGCAGCACAATACTGGACTAATTTCAGTTTAATGTTGCTGAGAGGTTCCTGCAAGTGGCCCAGCAACAACCCGGGATTTGAAATATCCCTTGAACTATTTTTGTATCTTTGCGTCTTTAAATAACTAACAGCTCATCTTGATCTATTGCTTGTTGTGCATTAAATGTTTGTGCGCCCGGTCGCCCAGAGGAGGATGGGGGTCCCCCTCTGAGTCTTGGTTCCTCTCAAGGTTTCTTCCTATTAGAGGGAGTTTTTCTTTGCCACTGTCGCCTCAGGCTTGCTTGTTGGGGGGGGTTTAGGCCGGTTATATGTAAAGTGCTTTGTGACAATGACTGTTGTTAAGAGCGCTATATAAATAAATTTGAATTGATTTGAATTGAATTAGGAATACCACTTGGAACGCAGAATCCCTAGCTTAAAAATGTGATGGTGAAACGACTCATATAAAGAATTGCACAGTCACTCTAAAAGCTTGACAGTGGATGTGTCACACAATCAGAGTTTCTGACTATAGCTTGAGGCAATGCCATCTAATTTTATGAGGAGCAAACGTTAGTGAAAACTGAATATTTACAGTTACGCCATTTAGCAGGCGCTGGTAGTGCTGGAGGCAGGATTTGAACCCACACCCTCTTAAGCCAGAGGCAAATGTCCTAACCACTAGACCACCACCATCCGCAGATGAGTCGCAATGAGAAATGTCAACAGGACAGAAAAAAGTGGTAACTCTTTAAATTGAACAGTAGAGGAAGTGAAAAACTGTAAATAAATGTCCAAGCTGGGAGAGAGGAGAGTTCTAGGCTGTGACCTGGAACACGTCTTTCCCTGCTGGTCACCGCTGTTTATGGAGCAATAAAAAACAAGACCGGTTGTGCAGCATTCTCTCTCGCAAAACCACCTTGATAGAATTGCAGCCCCACCCTCTTTATAGAGCTCCTCTCCAGATGAAAAACGGCTCCTTGCAGTGACGAAGACGTATGAAGTGTCATCTTTAGTTATGTCAAAAGTCTAAATTTGCAGGGAGGGGAATGAGCAGAGATGTTGCACAACTCCCAGGAATTATATACTATAGGTTATTAGGAACACTGCCAAAACACCTGTTTGTGTGTGTGTACTGTATGTCTGGTTGTGGGTTTGTTTATCCCGGTTCCCACAATGGTCCACATTGTGTTTTGGACAGGGTCAGCGTAGAGGGAAGAGATTCCAAGGGGTCAGATTTCAGTGTGAAGCAGGAAACTAGAGCTAGTAAGACGACACGCCCAGGAGGCCTGCTGCCGTGGTGACAGAAACAAGTTGGAGCCCAAAGAACACACACATACACACACACACACCAAGTGATGCTATCTGTTTCCAGAAACACTTGCCCTTAACACCAGATACAGGTTCAGAAGCTTTTGTCAGCAAACACCCTCATCTCTATCTAACAGAAAGAATTCTGATGCCCTAAACTGGTTCTGATCTATTTATCCGCGTCAACTGGAGATGTCTGCTCTTTGTGGTTAAAGTATCATCCCATGTCAAAATGTTACTGAGACAAACAGTAAAGCGTTTTATGTAAATAAACAAAGGGGCAAGTTCACCAACTTCACCAACTTGTGATAGCTGTAGGTGACTGGACCAGAAAAACAGCAGCTTATGACCACATCTTAAATCCCATTACCAATGAATCAGTCCAAAGGTCTTCCAGACATACACAGTTTCACGTGTTATGGTAACTTGACAATGTTGTAGCAGCAGGTCATCAAAGGGCATCCAAATCTGCATGGCAGTGTAACATGGCAAGGTGCCAAGGAGTGCCAATGAAAACGGAATGCTTCCAGGTTAGCCCTAATGCATTTCTGTGGAATTTTTAGAGTTATGCCAACAAATTAGAGTATTTCAAGGGGCAGTTGGTGGCGTAATGGTAGGGTGACTGCCCTGTGATCAGAAGGTCGCAGGTTGGAATCCAGGACCAGCAAAGTTACCACTCATAAGCAAGGTACTGTCCCAGGGCACTGCCCTTGCTAGCTGCCCACTGCTCCTTCACGGATGGGTCAAATGCAGAGGTCACATTTCATTGTAGTGCATGGTGTGCTGTGCTGTGGTGTGTTCACAATGACGAAGCGAGCCAACCTGCCCCCTTCCACCCTCACCGCATTCTACAGGGGCACCATAGAGAGCGTTCTGACCAGCTGCATCTCTGCCTGTTTCGGTAACAGTGCTGTTGCCGATATCAGGCGGCTTCAAAGGGTCGTCAAAGCAGCTGGCAACATCATCGGAGCGTCTCTTCCGCCGCTGCAGGACATCTTCTACAAGCACTGCATCAGAAGGGCCTCCTGCATCGTGCTCGACCCCTCACACCCTTCACACAGACTGTTCACACTCCTTCCATCTGGCAGACGCTTTCGCAGCATCAGGTCTCGATCCTCCAGGATGCGTGATAGCTTCTTCCCACAAGCCATCAGACT
>JAVGVS010000638.1:0-166470 GCA_032718565.1 Distichodus sexfasciatus | reverse complement strand
TTGGGAAGCCAGCAGAGGGAGCGATAATCATGTCGCAGAATTTCAAGAGAGTCTGACTGCAGACCTCCTCTGTGGGTAAATCTTACCTAGGGTGACCAGACGTCCTCTTTTCCCCGGACATGTCCTCTTTTTGAGACCTGGAAATTGCGTCCGGCCGGGGTTTTAGAATTGTCAGGGATCTCTAAATGTGAATTACAGGGAACAAGCGTCTATCTTCACATTTCGACACCTTTTTTGCCAATTTAAATCAAATAACTCTAATGGCGGCCGCGTCATAAACCACTGGCAGCTGCTCGCAGATTCGGACGCAACCTGTGCGTCGTCTAGGGCTGGGAGTCGCTTTCATAAAGAACCGATTCCTCGATTCAGCGTAGCTCAGAACTGAGAATCGACTCCAGTCAAGCATCTAGCAGTTCACCAAGTAACATTACAAACTAAATTCCCGTTTAAATCATTTTGTTTTATTGTTGTGATCATTGTTTTTAATGATTGTTCTACTTCTTTTTTGTTTTCATTAATGTTTTTATGATTATTCTACTTCCTTTTATGTAAAGCACTTTGAATGACCTCTGTGTATGAAATGTGCTATATAAATAAATTTGCCTTGCCTTGCCTTTACCATAAATATTCAAATGAAGATACAATACAGTGTGATGTCGCTCTGCATGACTCTGCATATTTTTAATGTTTCAATGTAGTGTAGTTTTCAATTAGTCACGAATTTAACATGGATAAATTGAATCAATACTGGTTAGAATACGAAAACATATTCAAAAACTTGAAAAGTTATTTGTTACATAGTTATATAAGAATAACATCGCAGTGAAAGGTAAACTTGTTCTAGTTCAGTACTGTTCAAGTAATATTTAATTGGGTTAGCACATATATTAAAATTAAACGTGGATCGTTGAAATGTAGAATTATGATTTCGATGGGGTGTCGGTGGCCTAGTGGTAGGACACTCGTCTTGGGACTAAGAGGTTGTTGGTTCGTATCCATCGTACCTCTGGCGCCACCAACGCTGGGTCGAGCAAGACCCTCAACCCCAAGTTGCTCTCAGGGGAACCGTCCCTGAAATTAGGAAGTGGAAATCGCTCTGGATACGATGCAAATGATTACATATAGCATATTTAGTAAATGAATTCACTGGAAACTGTCACATCTATGCATCACTCGTTCACTCGATATAAAATTTTGGTTTAAAAACTATGTTGGCTAAAATCAAACTCGTCTGGGTTCGAAACTCAGTGTCCTCTTTTTCACAAATTTAAATCTGGTCACCCTAGCTTACCCACAGAGGAGGTCTGCAGGCAGACCCTTCTCCAGAATTTTGGAACGATCTCAGCCTCACTGTGGTTTAATGGCCCTGAAAGTCGGAACCAATACAGGTACTCTATGTGCACCTTTAACCCATTACAACATGGTCAAATATAATTCCTAGTAAAGATAATAAAATAAGTGATTATTTGTCATTGTGAACACAGCACAGCTCACAGTGCACCACAACGACCGGATAGGCTCTTGTTGGTTTTGAGCGGTTCCTATAATGAATTATTAGAGTTCATGATGCCGTTTATTCTAACAAGGTTCACCAGGCTTTTGGATGAAAAACAGCTCTAGATCACTCTCAACAGCCTACTTTTGGTACATCCGACCACAGAGTTCAACTACAGATCATCTGGATCGTTTTTAATACTATTAAAGAGTACGCCAAGATTTTAAAAAAATATAAGAGCTATACATGTAATGCAAATATAACTGCAATGTAATATAACTATATTTGTATACAAAGTGGACATTTTAAAATACATTTTAAGTTCACATTATATAATTAATGGTTCAAAATATAAACAATAAATATAGAACATTATCTAATTAAGATTGTAATATTTATCCAGTTCCCACAATTCCATGAAATTAATTGTAAAGCATTTAGAATCCCAAAGCATTTTAGAATGTGGTCAACTCTATTCATTCATCAGGTTTTATACTGTAATTTTATACTAATTTTAGTCATAGTTTAAAATGTATGTATATATATATGTATGTATAAGCTTTCTGCACTTTACATATTTTCTATGCAGTTCCATCCACTTTTATTAAAGCATACAAAAAGATTTAAAAATGATTAAGTATAATAAGTAATATATTTCTATTAAGTAAATATTAATAATACATAATACATTTTATCCAAAAGCAGACATCATCTACTGTTAATTATTACAATTAAACTCTTAGAATGAGTGCAAGGAAGGAAGTGCGTGGGGGAAAAGCATGTGGAAAAGAAGCAGAGTGAAGTTACGCAATAAAGTGACTTTCTGATCCATGTCTCCACCCTGTGAGTGGTCACTTACACAAGCTTCAGATAATGTCGGTTAAGATCATACACACTTTTTCCCTACAGTTAGTGTCATGGTTCGAATTGCGGGGGGGTATTGGGCATGACTGACCCTTCCATTCAAGACCCAGACAATCTCCCCTCCCCCTCACGTCAAAGAGACAAAAACAGCAGTTTTGGGGGGGTTGAAACATTCAGTATATTCTTGTGTTACTGAAAAAACGTGATAATCTAAATCCACTTCCATTCTCAGCATGCAGTAACGTTCATGTAACACGATATCAGACCAAAGACATTCAGACCCCCCTAAAGTGGACCATTGACCGTACCATTTCTTACCTTCTTCAGTGTTGTAAGAAGTAGCCAACTTGTTCATTCATTCTCGTCGAGTGACTCGTTGGTTGGTATTGTCTGTCATGATGTGTGTTAGTAAATCTAAGTAACCAGTAGATGTCTAGCTTGTTAAAAATATTATTTTACAACTTTCATTTTGCTGTTTTATGTGTTTGGTCTACATATGCAAGCCAACATCTAACGTTGAATTATTCAGCATTGTCTTTCAGAGGCTGCTTCAGTCAACGTGTCCTGCGATGTAGGAGTCATATGCGTATGTGTAGTAGCTGGTCATGACTTTGAAAGCCTTCGCCTTGTAAAGTCGGATCCGTCCGATTGAGGAGCTGGAATTAGTACGCTAGTTAATGTAGAAAGTATGCTTCGGAACAACAGAAGAAATGAATTCAGTTCCAGAAATACAGTTTACAGTCATTGTATTAAAAACCAGTTAGTGTGAAGAAATCAGTTCAATAACTCTATGCATTAACACAACGTACAATCAACAAGTGTTTTTACAGTTAACACTAGACAGAAGCTCCAGGCTTCCCTGATGCTCCAGCACCATTAGTGGTATTAAACATTAAGTACAAAACTTTAATTTCTTTTTTTTTTGCAACATACTGAAAGCAAAGTAGCTCTCTCATGTCCTTTGCGTTCCTCAAACAGTGTTTTGTGCCCCTCACATAGTAATGTTATTTCAGTACTAGGCTTTACAGCTTTTGTCAGCTTAATTAGTTTATTAAATATGTTAATATCTTAATTTGTCCTTAACGTCCTGGAGTGTTCTCCCAAGGTGTGTTTCGTTCATGTGATTGATCCCTGTGAAGTGGGCAAACTTAATTGTGAGGTCTTTTTTTGACGAGATGTATAGCAGATGGAAGAAATGTTAGACGAGCAGCAAGAAAAGTGGAAAATTGGGAAATCAAGAAATTCAGGAAAATGGGATTGTATGGGATAATGGCAGATGTATTTGTGACTCTGCACGGCAAAACCAGTCGCTTGTCGCAACGGAGGTTTCCGAGAAAAACGAGCGTTTATGTTGCGTGGGGTAAAATTTTGGATTTTTGTTTTTAGTGTTTTGAAACAGTGGAAGGTCTATACTGTACTGTTGTGAATAAATTTCGCTGAAAAACCTACCCTTTCCATCCTAAAAACGTGACTTTCTTGAGGTGAGGAATTCAATTCCAGCAGAATGTTAAAAGTTTCTGTTTTGACCGCTCTACTTCAATATCTACGGTAAATCCACTGGTTGACTAGCGTGAAGATATTTCTCCGGAATCCATCTTGGTCTCCCGAGTTCAGTTAACCTAACGCAGGTAGGCTATCCGTGTGGCTGTGAATGCAGCGTAGGCTACCGTAAATGCAAACGTAGCCGCGACCGCACCGAGCGTCTGTGAGTGCTACGTCGATAGTCAACATCAAAGGCAAATTTCTCCGTTTCTCACTTGGCGTGACAGGAGAAACCTGACTCCTTTGAATGTTGATATCTCAGTCATATGTCGTCCGATTCATTCCATATAGGTATTGTTTTGAAGCTTGATTTATGCCCTATTTGGTTGCGACAAGTGACTGGTTTTGCCATGCAGATTCACATTTGTGAGTAAATTATGAGTCTTGACCTAGCTGTTGGGTACTTGTCTATGAACCAGGAGGTTGTAGGTTTAAATCCAACTCTATTCTACCTCCAGCACTTTCGCTCTTGGCACCTTAATACCAAGTTGGTCCTGGGGTTAACAGTCCCTGGATCAACCTGCTCTGGCAACTGCTAAATGACGCTCTTATCCAGAGTGACTTCCATTTCCAAATTTCAGGGACAGTCTTCCTGGTGCAACTTGGGGTTAAGGGTCTTGCTCAGTTGTGTTAGTGCTGGAGGTAGGATTCGAACCCACGACCTCTTGGTCCAGAGGCGAGTATCCTAACCTCGTAAATGTTGAAAACTAGCTGTTCAACTCTTTTGTTTCTCGTGACGTCAATTTTGCTAAACAAAGTTTCCTCGCCTCCGACTTCCCAAGTGTAGACTATAGAATTTAGCAAACATGCAAGTTCTCAGTCCTCCAGGATATGGTAGTCTTGAGATCTTGAATCCAAGGCACTTGGACTCGGATTGAAACGCACCCTCATCCTAGTCCCTCACGAACCTCTGGGTCCAAATCACAGTGTCTCGTTAGTGCTGTAGGAGGGATTCCGCAGTCCTTCCTCATCCACCGTCCCTCTCTTCTTGCATGACCTCCGCCTCCACAGCACTATCAGCACGGCCAGTGACAGCAGCAGCAGGAAGCCCACGCTCCCGGCTATCACCCCCGTCTTGAGGGCGACCAGGTCGCTCTCCTCCACCTCGTACCGGGCACACGAACTTTCAGTTTCTACGCTGGATCCGGCGTCGTTCACGGCGACCACGCACACCTTGGAGCCCACCTTCAAGCCTGGCAAAGTAGCTTTCCGAGAGGATTCCCCGTACTCCTGCTCAAGACTTGAGACTCCGTCGGCTACAACCTTGTAGTGCTTGACGGTGGAGAAAGGGGCGCACCAGTGGATTTCCGGCTCCCCCAAAGTTCCCCGCTTGAGCTGGTGCACCTGGGGCGGATTGGGAAGCTCGTCGTAGCCCGTCAGTCCGGGGCAGTAGCACTTGGTCTGGGCCGAGATCACTGAACAGGGCACCTCAGGAACCACGCAGGGGTCATAGGGGCACTCGTGGGGGGTGAAAGCGGGGGTAGTCACCCCCGGCAACAAGCCGGAGTCTTGGGAGGGTGGGGTTGTCATGTCACTGTCTTCATAGTCGACGTTAATGTACACGATGCGGGTTTTCGTCACGGGGGGCTGGGTTTTCGAAAGTGTCCGCAGGAAGTATGTAGCGAAGGCCAAAAGGAAGAGGGTGAAGGTTGATTCTGAACGCATTCTGATTCTGGAAGAAGACACAGGCACAAATTAAGCATCTTAAGCTCAAATCTGGAACTTTGTAGCAAATTTGTGGAAGTGTTGAGAAGTCACAGCGGAAGGGTCGGACTGCACAAATGAGGAGAAACAACTGTTTGACAATGTGGATCGAGGAGAATCAATGTAGATTTATACAGCACATCAATTTCTAGATATACTAAAGTGCTGTAGTGAGGTTCTAAGTTTTTAGTTTTTTCCTTAAATTGTTCTTAAGCAAGTTAAGACATTAAGCTAGATTATGCATCTGGGGAACAGATAAAAAAAAACCAACAAGCTAATGTTTTGGACCAATAAGCATGCATAAAATTAGCATAAGAGGGATCATCACCGTTTGTAGATTGTGTTCTTATGTAGAAAACCAAAATTGGAGAATTCTGAACCTTCACAGAAACCTTCACAGAAAGTGGGTTTTAATTTCTTCTTAAGAACGAGTGGTGGATGGGGCCCAAAAACGACAGATGTGTCAAATTGAAAGTTTGAAAAAGTCTAAAAATTAAGTCAGAAATTACACAAAAACAGCAAAATAAAAATAGCATCATTAATAGTATTTCAACTACTTAAAAGTAATGGTAATAATATGGTAATAGTACTTAGTACTGAGCAAGTATAGTAATAGTATAGTAAAAACAGTTATTTATATTTATCTTTCCCTTACCTCCTTTTCAAATTCAAATTTGTACTGTGACTTTATTTTATTTTAATTTTAAATTTTATTTTTATTTTATTTTATATTTTTTAATTCTGCCTAATTGCAGCGGATCAGGATACATTTCACTGCATTTTGTACTTGTATAACTTGCATGTGACAAATAAAGAATCTTCAATCTTGAAAACAGCAGTGTGTCAAGTAGCCAAAAACAATATCATTAAGAGTTGTTTAAAAAATTAAGCACAATCATATCAAAACTGCAAATAGCCAAACACTGCGTAACTAATAGTTCTACAATGAATGAAGTCAAAAACTGCAACAAACGTACAACCAAAAACAGCAAAACTAAAGTAATATCACTAATCATTAATCGTATAATGATATATAATATGATTAATAGTATTTTCCTAAAAGTTAAAGCAGAATTCAATCAACCACAACACAAAAAAGAGAAAATGTGCCAAAGAGCCAAAACAAAAATTGTATCTTTATTAGTAAAAGTGCAAAACTACCAACAGAACGAAATTAAGAATCAACAGATAGGTGACCCTCCACGGCAAAACCAGTCGCGTGTCGCAAATTTTCACTTGAGTTATTATGTTATGTTTATTGAGTTATTATGAAAGGGCATAAATCAAGCTTCAAAACGATACCTATATGGAATGAATCGGACGACATTTGACTGAGATATCAACGTTCAAAGGAGTCGGGTTTCTCCTGTCACACCAAGTGAGAAACGGAGAAATCCGCCTTTGAAGTTAACTATCGCCGTAGCACTCACAGACGCTCGGTGCGGTCGCGGCTACGTTTGCATTTACGGTAGCCTACGCTGCATTCACAGCCACACGGATAGCCTACCTGCGTTAGGTTAACTGAACTCGGGAGACGGAGACGGATTCCGGAGAAATATCTTCACGCTAGTCAACCAGTGGATTTAGCGTAAATATTGAAGTAGAGCGGTCAAAACAGAAACTTTGAACATTCTGCTGGAATTGAATTCCTCACCTCAAGAAAGCCACGTTTTTAGGATGGAAAGGGGAAGTTTTTCAGCCAAATTTATTCACAACAGTACAGTATAGACCTTCCACTGTCTCAAAACACTAAATTTTACCCCACGCAACATAAACGCTCGTTTTTCTCGGGAACCTCCGTTGCGACAAGCGACTGGTTTTGCCGTGGAGGGTCACATATGTTAAACGACCCAAACAAAACTACTATTGATAGCAGTAGTTTAAGAGATTTCAAGCAAAAGCACGTCCAATTCAAGAGATGTGCCATGTGCCAGAGAATGAATTAAAATACCCTTTTAAAGCTTGATCTTTAAGCATGAAGAGTTGAACTTGGGCGTAAAAGTAAGACGGAAAAGTCCTGTGTAATATTTTCCTTATATGCTCTCGTGAGGCATCATACTCTTAAGTGGTCTTGTAGCGATCAGCAAGACGTAGAAGTAAACAGAAGTCTATTCTTACTGAAGAATTCACTTCAGGTGCCAGTTCAGAACCTTGTGAGACACTTAATATTCAAACTCCCCCAATTTGGGATCGGAGCCAGAACGGTTGCTACGAGCAACGGGTTCCACACACCCCACATTTGGAGGCGAGCCCTCCTTTCTTTTGTCAAAAAGAGTGTAAACATCTATTCATATCAAGAATGAAAGAAATACGATTATTGCTAACACTCAAAACGTTGGAAATGGAGAGAAAGCTTCAGCAAGAAGAGAAACAAGAAAAATCGGCCCCGTTCCAGCCCATAATGCTTGTTAGCCCCGGGTTGACATGGTAACCCCCAGCGTACCTGATGGAGGGGGTGGTGTGGAGTCGGTCTCGTCCTCTGAGGTTCCTCGGTTGCCTCTTTCTCTCTCTTTCGTCTTCTTTTCTGTTCGCTCCCCTCGATGGTCTGAGGCTGGCACGGTCCCGCGCCTTCTTCTATTCCTCTATTCCTCCTCCAGCGATCAGCGTCTCCTCCCTCTTTCCTCCCCCGTCTCACTCGGGGCGTGCATGACTTCCTGCTGCTACCGGCCTCTCTCTCTCTCTCCCTCTTTCCCTCTCTCAAGCACTCTCTCTTTTTCTCTTTCCCTCGCTCAAGCACTCTCTCTCTTTTTCCCACTCTCAAGCACTCGTGCTCTCGCTCTCTCTTTCCCTCTCTCTCTCTTTCTCTTTCCCTCGCTCAAGCACTCTCTCTCTCTTTCCCACTCTCAAGCACTCGCGCTCTCTCTCTCTTTCCCTCTCTCTCTCCCTCTCTCTTTCTCTTTCCCTCGCTCAAGCACTCTCTCTCTCTCTCTCTCCCTCTCTCTTTCCCACTCTCAAGCACTCGCTCTCTCTCTCTCTTTCCCTCGCTCAAGCACTCGCGCTCTCTCTCTCTCTTTCCCTCTCTCTCTCCCTCTCTCTCTCTTTCTCTTTCCCTCGCTCAAGCACTCTCTCTCTCTTTCTCCCTCTCTCTTTCCCACTCTCAAGCACTCGCTCTCTCTTTCTCTCTCTCTGTCCCTTTCCCTCTCTCAAGCAGTCACTCCCTCTCTCTTTTCCTCTCTCAAGCACTCTCTCTCTCTCGTCCTCTCTCAAGCCCTCGCTCTCTCTCTTTCTCTTACCCCCTCTCTCTCTCTCTCTCTCTCTCTCTCTTTCCCTCTCTCAAGCCCTCGCTCTCTCTCTCTCTCTCTCTCTCTCTCTCTTCCTCTCTCGAGCCCTCGCTCTCTCTCTCTTTCTCTTTCCCTCTCTCAAGCACTCTCTTGCTCTCTCTCTCTCTCTCTCTCCCTCTCTCAAGCCCTCGCTTTCTCTCTCTTTCTCTTTCCCTCTCTCAAGCCCTCGCTCTCTCTCTCTCTCTTTCCCTCTCTCAAGCACTCTCTCTCTCTCTCCCTCTCTCAAGCCCTCGCTCTCTCTCTCTTTCTCTCCCCCCCCTCTCTTTCTCCTTCCTTTCTCACACCATTTGCTACTATCTTTGTGTATTTTTCCTTCTCTCTCACCGGCTCTCTCCCATTTGTCGACTCCTTTCTCATACCATTTAGTACTAGGGACGGGCGATATTTCGAATATACTGGATATTACTGATTATTTTAAGGCCATATCGTCCAGCCCTATTTAGTAGCATCTTTTTTTCCTTCTCTCGCTCTGTCACACCATCTCTCACTTTCTCCTTATTTCACCATATTTCTATCTCTCTCCATCTACCTCATCCTGTTTTCAGACCATTTAATATCATCTCTCTGTCTCCCCTTCTTTTGAAAGTAAGTGAGTGATTATTTGTCATTGTGAACACACCACAGCACAGCACACAGTGCACCACAACCAAACGTGACCTCTGCATTTAACCCATCCGTGAAGGAGCAGTGGGCAGCTAACAAGCGCCCGGGGAGCAGCGCTTGGGGACGGTACCTTGCTTATGAGTATGTCAGTGGTAACTTTACCGGCCCTGGATTGGAACCTGTGACCTTACGCCACCAACTGCCCCTTTTAAAAGCATCTCTCTCTTTCTTCATCTGCTCCATTCCTTTCTCACACCATTTACCACCATCCCTATGTATTTTTCTTCTCTCTCTTTCTCTCTCTCTCTCTCTCTCTCTCTCTGTCTCTCTTTTTCTCTCTCGCTTTCTCATGTCCCTTTGAGACATGTTCTCACCCTATTTAACATTCTCTCTCTCTCTGTATATGTTTCTCTCTTTAACACCATCTCTCCTTCTCTCTCTGTCACCTTCATTTAACACCCTCTCTCTCTTTCTCGTCCTCTTTTCTCACACCATTTACTACTATATTTGTGTATCTGACCTCTCTCTCTCTCTCTCTCTCTCTGTCTCCTTCTCTCTCTCTTTCTCCACCCGCTCATTCCTGTCTCACACCATTTACCACTATCTTTGTGTATTTGACCTCTCTCTCTCTCTTTCTCTCTCTCTCCTTTAACAGCATTGCCAGATATGGAGGACCATTTAAAGTGTAACAAACAACTATACACTATAAACAACTATAGTAACAGCGTACGCATGTGACATCTTTTACAATAGTCTATTTGTGTCAAATCATTAATCACACCGTTACTCATCACACTGCTTGTCAACTTTTACAGTAATCAACCAGAGACTGATTATTAATCACAGACTGCTGTCTCTGGCTCTTCTTTGAGAAACACAGCGTGGGTGGGTGTGTGTGTGTGTGTTTGCACTGTCACTATTTCCCTACGCCCCCCCACCACCGGCCGGGTCACATTCCTGCACACCGGGGTCTGCCCCAAACTTGTCCTTATAAAATGAAAACAGCGAGTCTGAAGGCGCCGGTGAGATTCGTGCCGCTACCTGTCCAAGGAAAGGTGACGCAGGCTTCGTACCGCACCTCCGCTGATTCCCCACAGTGTTTTGTCTACGCCTGACTATGGCGGGAAAATAAGCGGCCCTGTTGCCCTCCCCGGAACGTGGCGTTGTCCCAACATGCTTTCAGCCGAGACGAACCGCAACACCACCACCACCAGCACCACCCCACGTGACAGGGAAAAAAACATATTTTTATAAAAATCTGAGGCCGACCGCAGTGAGGCTAGTTTATCTTTTGTTGCGCAACTGAGTAAAACAGCTTAATTTTCAACAAAGAACGCCATCCAGATGTGACTCGTTGGCCTTCTTTGTACGTCCTGATCAAAATGTAACACACATACACAGATTACTAGTCACAGTAACAGGTTACAACATTACTGTCTCTGAATTGTAGTGCATTACATGACACCGATTGTAGTTTCTCCACGTCACTTATGTTACGATAATTGCACATATTAGTGAACTCATATTGTTAACTCAGACTTTATAAGATCTGACTTTATATGTCAGCTTTATAAAAGATACTGTTATTATTTAATAGATTGTTTGTTTTAAAAGTTCATATTGAAACTGTTCCAGGTTCCATGTTGAGACAGCTCCAGGACCATAATTGTAGGCTGAATACCACATGTAACTTAGCCGTCTCTTTTTCTACTTCTAGGTTAAAGTTTATATTTTATATTCTATTTATATATTGCTTATTCTATGTGCCTTATTAGTTTCTTGTACCATTAAAACTGGATCCACGTCATCGCCGTTCTCTGGGTACGTGTACAGTATGTAGCAGAGATGGCAGTAAAGTTTACTTTGACTTTGTCTTTGACTTACATTTGAGTTACTTACACCAAAATAACTGTGGAAGTAGGACTTAAAATAGCACTAAATTTCAGAGGTGGGCAAAGTAGCTAACTTCATTACTTAAGTGAAAGTACAGATACCGCTAGTCAAATGTTACTCCAATACAAGTGAAAGTCGTCCAGTCAAATTTTTACTTAAGTGAAAGTTCTGAAGAAATAAATCTTTCACCGCATTGTTGCATTATTGCCACAACACTTACAATGCCTCTGACTAGCTTGTAGAATAAGGAAGTGGTAGAATGTTACAGAATGAAATAGGCTGCAACTCCAACTTAATCAGGAGGACAGTGCAATAGCTGTAAATGCAGCTCAGAACATCAAATTAACATTTCAACCTGCTTAAAACCCAGCTCTACACCTCTAGCTTCATGACTTTCCAACAGCAACAATGTTTTAATCAAGACAGAAAACAGCAGAACTGTCTGAACTTGGTTTTATAGTTCCAGTCTACAGGCGTGATGTAACCCTACTGATTACTGATAGACTGTCACCTGCCAAACAACCAATCACCTTTTAGAAAAGGGGGAATAACATCCACTTTATCCACAGATTTGAAAGTAACGAGTAACGAGAACCTTGATAGAAATGTAGTGAAGTAAAAAGTATGGTATTTGTCTTTAGAATGTAGTGAAGTGGAAGTCGTAAGTTTCCAAATAAAAAACTACTCAAGTAAAGTACAGATACTCAAAATCTCTACTTAAGTACAGTACTCAAGTAAATGTACTTAGTTACTGTCCACCTCTGCTAAATTTCATGTTAAAAGTAACTTGTGTTACTGAAATATGTAATATTCCTGAAAATGTTTTACAGCAAAAGTAATACAATACTGTAATATAATACACTGGTCCCGAGCTCCTTTTTTAAGCCATCAGTATGTTTACTTGACTGGTCTGGGACTTGAACCGGTGACCTTCCAAGCATGGGGGCAACTCACTAACCGTTACGCTACCGACCCCACTGTCCTATTAGTGTCTATACTTTTGCTTAAGTAAACGTACCTCTAGAGAAACGTTGTACTTTTAACTCCTCTACATTTCTATAAAGCTACAAATTGAAAGTAATGACATTTATTTGAGAGCGTTTTTGAGGCGCCGATCCGATACCAATGCCAAAACGTGCCAAATAAGTGGTGTATTTCTCTGTGAGGAGGAGACTGAGAATATTCTGTGATGCTTAAGGAAATAATTGACAGAAATCCTCCTGTTTTCCTAACTAAACAACAGCATAATAATTACACACCCATATTTATATGTTAAATTATTTATTATTAAAATAACGTCTCACAAAATATTCGTTGTAACACATTTCTGTAATTTTGTGACGCTCCCTAATTCTGCGGCGCTAAAATGATCGCGAACACAGACACCGACAGTTTATAAAGGGCTTTTTACTGCCCTTTATAATGGCCCTTAATGGCCCTACAAAGCCGTGTGCCACGATTATTAAGGTATTAAGCCTTAACCTCTTGCTCACGGGTCTGAAACGCTTACGAAATGACGTGATTCATGCTCTCAGGCGGAATAAATCTGTGTCATCCGTGTGGGATTAGCTCGGGTGGATGTGGTGTGTGGGTGGGACGTGTATGAGAAAAGATAGACAAAACATATGCCCTAATCTGATAATCTGGCAATAACCACCGGACTTCTTGAACGGCTTGCCATATACTCTCTCTCTCTATATGTATATATATGTTTTTACCATCGTGGGGTATTGTAATCCTATAAATACCCGTACTCAGATATAAATACCACATGCATGAGACATGTGAACATTTTTTATTGCCGTTCCTTATTCTGTGTACTTTAGCTGTTGGCCAAGTACAAGAATTATCCTTAAAGGGAAAGTGTGGGTTTGAGGTATGGTGGTAAAGGGTAGCCGCAACAGAAGCTCTGGTTCTTTTTTTTCTCTTCCTCTTTCCCGTTTACTATTTCTTTTTCTCCAAATCTGTTGCAGAAAGAAAATGTTGTGGCTAAGACGATCTTAATCGGACGCTTCCGGAACTCGACAGCATTTGCTGAACTTTGATGATTTCATCTCACCCAGAAGCCTACATGTTTAAGCAAGTATGACCGCCTGCGCGGTCCTTCTCGGTATGATTTGGATGCGCACACACACACACACACACACACACACAGACTTCCATAGACTCCCATAATGACTAGATGTGTATCATGTAACACCAACACCTAACCCTAACCCTAACCTCAGCAATCAAAAGCACATTTTTTACCTCTTAGTTTCTCAAATAAAACAAGCACGTTTTCTATAGTCATTTTTCTTCATGGGGACCTCTCAAATGTCCCCACAAAGCCCCCAAAAGACGAATAAAAGTGATTTTAGGGGACAAACACACACACACACACACACACACAGAGTCAGGTCTTTGCTGATCTTTGTGAGGTCCTTCCACTGACTTTAACCTCAATAACCAAAAGTAAATATTTTACCTCTTTCAGTTTCTTACAACTTTAAAAACTATATCTATTTATATAACCTTACGAGGGCAGTTTTCTTGTGTACAAAAATGTCCTCACAAAGCAACAAACATGATGATTTTCAGGATTTCCTTTATTTTAGGGGATAATCAGGTCACAAATACCTTCCCAAACTCCGTGTTACTCTCCACACACACACACATTTACATTTGCATTTATGGCATTTAGGAGCCGCTCCAATCCAAAGCCACTTAACATTTTCCCAATTCGAGTTAGTCTCTCTGGAGCAACTTGGGGTTAAGGGTCTTGCTCAGGGTCCCAGCAGTGGGTTTTTAAGGCTGTCCTGGAATTTGAAACCTTAATTTTAGGATCCCCCACACAATGTTTTAGTCACTTAGACCACTGCGCCCTCCCACACAGCTCTCAAGGGGGATTTTAGGGGGGATTTTGAGGTCGTCACAAGCACCTAAAATTAAGGACAAATCTCAAGTTTTCACATTTTTTGGGTAACGCTTAGGTACTCACAAATATCTACCAAAGAAATTTACCAAATCACACACACAATCACCACAATACTGCGTGGGGCAGTTAGTAGTGAAAACAGTAAGGGAGTCGGCCCCCGTGATCGGAAGGTGGCCAGTTTAAGTCCCGGACCGGTAAAGGTACCACTGAGGTACTCATACTGTCCCCAAGCACCGCTCCCCAGGCGCTGCCAAAAAAGCTGCCCACTGCTCCTTCTTGGATGGGTCAAACGGAGGTCACATACATTCAAATACATACATGTCCTCACAAAGGATCTCAAATCTTATTGAGGAGCAGACATGTTGTCACTGAAACCTAAAAATCTATACGTGCACAGACACCACAACTTAGAGAGAGTTACATGTACTAATAACAGTTTTCCTGTATTTTGAGGGATGATCAGGTCCTTATAAACATCGAAAAACCTGTCCCCTGTACACACTATTAGACGTCCTCATTAATCAAGTTTTCACCTCTTTTGGGAGGATGACCCCGTCCTACACACATAAATCCACACACAAGCAGACAGGATGCCCGAAGTGTCCCTTTTCCGTGTCTGCTAAAGTGCATTAGATAATGTCTAGCTTTATCCCAATCTTTCTCTTTCTCTCTCTCTCTATATCCCTCCATTTCTCAAAGGATTAAAAGAATCCGATCTCGCAGGAAATAAGCTGACCCCCTGAACCTTTCCCTTGACTTTCTAACTCTATTTTAAGCTGAACTACGAAGACGAAGGAAAATCCCTCTTTTTTTAACAAACTATCATTTGGACCCACAGTTGCACTGTTTTTCCCATGAAAAGCATTAGTAATGCATCACCCACATCACTAAAACCGTCCAGTTCCACAGCAATGCGTCTGCATTTCATCACATCTCTATTTTCTGAAACATGACTGACTCTTTGGTCAGGGTTAAACTTGCCTTTACCGATCAGCGATCAGAACTGTCCTAAGATTTTTTTTCCAGCGTAAGCTTTTAGTTAAGGTTCAAGCTGTGTCACGGGCTCCTAGATTGTTGGTCTAATTGATCCGATTTGGCATCGTTGATTAATTAATCCATAATTGAAAACAACTCCAAATTTCATGATTATAAAGTACAGTACTTGAGTGATGTAATTATTCCTTACAATTTCAATGAAAGTTATTCCAGTACAGGTTGAAAGTTCTACATTATGATTATGATTATCTCTCACCTCGACTACTGCAACGCCCTCCCCATGGGTCTCCCAGCTTGTGCAATAAGACCTCTACAACTGGTCTGGAACGCAGCTGCTCGGCTTGTCTTCGATCGGCCCAAAAGGTCACATGTGTCTCCTCTACTTATTGACCTACGCTGGCTGCCCATGGCTGCTCGAATCAAATTCAAATCTGGTTTAAAGAGTGAGGTCTGGGTTCGCTCCCAGCTACCTCAACTCTCTCATACAGGCTTACATTCCTTCTCTCGTCCTCCGCTCCTCGGGCCAACATTGTCTGGCTGTCCCGTCCCTACACACAAGGCACACCAAGTCCAGATTGTTCTGCTTTGTGGTTCCCTGCTGGTGGAATGAGCTGCCAAGAGCCACCAGAACATTTGTGTCCTGCTCCATTTTCAAGAGCCTCCTGACGACTCTTCTTTTCAAAGAGTACCTCGTCTCTTAGATCACTTCTTTTTCTATATTACCCCTGTCCAAACGTACTGAGGATACCTTCATCCTCCTACACGTAGAACATAGCACTTAGTTAATGTACCAAAGTATCTGACCTGTCTTTACAAAGACAATGACTCTAGTACAAGTTAAAAGTCCCCATTTGAACATTATTTAAAGTAAAAATTGTCTGATATGAACAGTACTAAAGTATTTTGAGTATTTTGCTGTTATTAGTAAACATTAGTCACTTGAAACTACAAACCTTTAATAAATATGTATTGATTATAAAGTCAGGTAAAAGTACTAAATGTACTAACAACGTGGACAGTACTTTAAAAGTAACGCTAAAAGTATTTTGATGGTACTAGTAAAACTTTTGTCATTGTAAGAAATACTTGCCTCAAAGTCTTATAGTGCTTTTGTTTGTTCATTTTCCAAAACATGCAATTTTGCAGCTCCATAAAAGCATACGTCTCGTTGCTGTCGGGCGGAAACATTTTATGTCCAAAACGGTTAGTCATGGGCATGGGCTCACATGTAGAACTGAGTTGATAGCGATGCTCTTGCATACAGTATATTGTAAATATATGAACAAGCTGTTTTCAACACTTTATATTGGTTAAATATTTCTAAAACTGTAAGGCCAATGTGAAGACTGAAGAATTGTTTTATGACAAAAAGTAAAAATGATCAAAAATGTACTTAAGAGGTTTCCGCCCGACAGTGACGATCTGATCCTTCCGTATTAGTTTCTAAAAGATAAATGAGGATCTAAAATGTAACAAAAATTACCTTTTACCGATTTTATCGGATTTGGATGGGACACCCTTAAGATCATGGGGTCAACTACCGAACCGCCTTGAGTATCCTGCCGAGTATTCTAACCACTAGACCTTCACCACCCACGAGGTACTCAAGAGCAAGATACCACAAGCATTGTTACCCGGACGCTGCCAAAAAGCTGCCAACTGGGTCAAATTGCAGAAGTCACATTTGGTGTTCTGTGATGTGGTGTGTTCACAATGACAAGTAATCATTCACTCACAATATATCGTGGGTTCGAATCCTACCTCCAGCATAACCATCATTGGGTCTGTGAGCGAGGCCCGTAACCCCAAGTTGCTCCAAGGAGGCTGTCTATGCTGAAAATGGGGGGTCTCTGTGGATAAGATGTAGTGGAGTTAAAATGCTTTCATTAGAAATGTTGAGTGAAAAGTTGCTAATACTGACAACTTTCACTCTATAATACTGATAACACATAGTCCATGTTCAAAGAACACAAAAACAATGTTTAAGGTCAGTAGAAAGTTGCTAAATTACTAAACACCACTGCCACCTACCTTGCAGTTAGTTCTATAGTAGGTTCTTTTACATGTTTAAAATATAATTATATTATAGAAATATTATTCATTATCATATATTAATTATATAGTTTTCATCCATTCATCAATTAATTTGGTTTCACAGACCTATGATCTGAATGAATGTCATTTTAATTGAAATTCCCGAATGAAAGCCTTAATTGTTTAAATGATTAAAAGCCCTCTCTAACTACTAACTAGTCCGTAACATAACAAATCAATTTTTGATAATAAATAACCGGTCGTGGTGACCTTACAGGGTAGAAAAGTTATGAACAGGGGATTTCACATCACTTTTTCATTGCTCATTGTGAACGTTACGCCAGCCGTGACCTTGCTCTGCAACGAACCTACATGAATGCTACATTCGCATAACTAGGGAGCGCTGGGGCAGAACCGAACGGCGGCCGGGCCTCGGGCAGGACGGTAAGGAATGAATTCTAAAGCTTCACTGAATACAACAGTTCAGTTGATTAAATTCTTGGTTGAGTGGCTCTTACAGGATGGAATGTTATGAGTTGACCTTCACTTTGGTGAATCGATTAAAAGGGGCATGAAGACTCTTCAAAATGTTTTTTGAGATGTTCAATTAAACATGGCTGGCCGGTGACAGAAAACTATTATTGAATAAACTAGAATTATAAACATTGGCAATTAGAGCATTTTCTTCCTGTTCCCCTTGGTTATATAACATTTTCCCCAAGCCTGTTCATTAACTGAAACCTTTCAATACAGTCAAAGTCAAAAAGTCAAAGTCAACTTTATTGTCATCTCTGCTATATACTGTACAGATACATAGAGAGACGAGACGACGTGGCTCCAGGTTATTTCCAGTGCAAACAAACAAAGAACAGTAGAACAGAGAATAAATAGGCAGTGGCACGACTAGGCACATGGAATAAACAATAAATAAGTAAAATACTAAAATATACATTAAACAATATACATTTTAAACCAGACAATATACAATATACATTTTAGACTAGACAGGGAAGACAGACATAGAGGTAAACATGTTTGTCAAGTCAGGATGCAGTATTCTTAACAGGTTGAAATTGACATTTACACTGAATGTGCAAGAGGTAGAGTTATAATAGACAGATACTATATCCGGACTATTTCCAAGTACAATGTTCAGTAAATGTGCAAATATGCAAACATTTAAACAGGTGCAAATTGACATTTTACATTGGATGTGCACGAGGTAGAAGGTTATAATATGACAGATACTATATTCGGCTATTTATGTGTACAATGTCCAGTGTATGTGCAAACATTCGTAAAGCAGCATATAATGTTTGTGCAAAAGTGGCAGCAGTGCAGTGTCATACCAGTAGTTATTGTAGACATAACATGATCAGTTACAATTGATTTTTTTTTTTGTATTTCGTCTCTATTACTCTCTATAATTTTGTCTTGTTGATGGTTGAACTATATCTTTTATGAATTGTTTATATATGATATATTAAATACAGTATACCATTGATGCTGCTGCTGCTGCTGCTGATAATAATGATGATTATAAAAATTGAACCTGTCCCCTAGTACAGCACAAATTACACTGATATAAAAACTAAGAGATAAAAGAAACAACTCAGAAAAAAAGCTAAATGCCAGTAGAAACATGTTTTCATAAAGATATGAACAAACTTATGCTGTATAGGGCATGGGCTCACATGTAGAACTGAGTTGATAGCGATGCTAAAATCTAATTTTCAAGACAACCAGAAAGAGCTTCTCAGCCGAGCCTAAGTGACCTTATACATGCTGGAGTCAGGGAGACAGGAAGGACCATGAGTTGTTTTTCTCATTACTTTTTTCACAAGGATGCTCACTGTGACTCCTATGATATTTGCTAAAAGACTTTTTGTGAGAAATTCTTTGTTCATATTGAGGCTAAAATATGTATATATTATTATATACATTTCCTAAGCCTGAATAGAATAAAATACTAATTACAGTTTCTTACTGTCTAAATAAGAATACATTTCATTTGAGTTGTTCTTATTTCTTAAATAATTCTTGTGCTTTGGAATGGTAAGGCAACAGCAGGTCTTAAAGCTTCATCTGGAAGATACTTTTTCAGGCCCCATTTTACGACTGAACACTTTTTCAAAAGTTTTCAAATGAACTTGAAACGATTTAATCCACATTGATCTAATTCACAGAATCTACATTAGCTCGTTGTTGCCCTCACGCGGTCAGTATCGTTTATATGCAAACGGAACTGAAACTGTGGGACGTCCAAAAAAAATCAAAGCTTGAATATTGAGTAAATCCGTCCTTTAATGACTGTACAAGTAATTTAACTTTCAACCTGAACATTACTTGTTACAGCATTTTACAATGCTATAATTAAGTCATAAAAACAATGTTTTTTTTGAATATTATTATTAGGTTAAAAAAAAAAAGGTAACAATCAGTTGCCTCAAGAAAAGTAGTACCGCAATATAGGCTAAATTAAACTTCACAGCGACTTCTATCTCTTTGGCCGGCTGAATAATATTCTTATTTTATATTTCAGCGTACTGACTCGACTTCTTAATTATTTACAGCTGTATGATTAATATATTTGCAAGCAGCAGGTGTGCGCGTCGTCGTGTCCCTCTCCTATATTATAGCTGAGAATTAATTATATTCCAGTAAATAATAAAAGTCTGCTGCCTGACGACTTTTTTTTTATTACTCATTTGTGATATAATGAATATTTGTGCAAGCAGCAGGGAAGCGCGTCATCGTGTTCCTCCCCCACATTATAGGATATATATGATATTTACACCACAGTAAATAATCAAAGTAAAAAGCCGGTCCGCCTGCTGCTGTACCTACTTTATGTTTATTATTCATAGTTCAATCAATAATGAATAAAATAAGCAAATGATACAAGTTAATGCAAATCTAGGTGCGTCATCGTGTCCCTCCCCTTATATTATAGCTGACAATGGCCGCCCCAAACGCTGCTGCTGCTGCTATCGCCGCCGTAAGCGCCCCGCCTCGCGTCACGGACGGCGTCTTCGCGCGGCTTCCTGCACGTGAACGGAGCGTCCGCCGACCGGAGGTGTAAATACGTCGCCTCTTTGACAGCTCGCTCGTGCGCGCCATAGTCTTAAAGGACGGGCTTTATGAGGTTATTTAGGTCGCATCAATTCCGTTCGGGTGGCGAAAAACAACAACAAGCCCGCGTCGTGTCTGTCTGTGTGTGTGTCACAGTTTCAGCCTGAAAACCGCTCGACCGTGAGAACGGGAAGGGTCTCTGGCGCGTATTATATGTTGCCGTTTCCCGTCGGACCATGCTGACGTCACTATCGCATCGCCGTCGCTTCCTGCCTTCTCCCGGGCCGACTGAGGGGGGGTTCCGAGTAGGCGGGGCGAAGCGTTGGGGGCGGGAAAGGGGCGGGGCAGTGCGGTTTCTGCTGTAAATTCGGCGTGATAAAAAAAAACGTTTATTAAATTTGCCTTATTTAGTAGACGCTCTTATAATAATATAATAATAGGGCTGCAAGACTTCAATCAACACCCGCTGTTCCCCTGAGTTACCGCCAGCTAAGTTGCACACCTAAACAACAGAAGAGGTCAGAAGTGAATGCACTGACAAAACGAACACAAGTAAGAAAGCTGGTGAGCAAGTAAGTGCCCCATTTTAAAATAGCAATTCTAATAATTGTTAGAAAATTAACTCTGCCCTCATTCCCGTACTGGTCGGCTATTGGGCGTGGAAGGAGGGTGAGTGGGTGGAGCGAGGAGTGGGCGAATGGAGACGGTTTAAACTGGAGTTTCTAACGCTGGCGGCTCGGAGCTTTTCTCAAATTAACGGGAACTGAATGTTTAACTAATGAGGGAGGAAGAGGAGGAGGAGTCGAGGGTTTGGAGATTTTTTTTTTTTTTTTTCTCTTTTTTTGCACGGATTAAATGATGTTGAGGAAAATGAGTGGAGCGCTGGGCTGAGCCCTGCCTCTGATTTTTGAATTTTTTGGACTAAAAGAAAAAGGGGGAGTTGTTTCGCTTTAAGAGCGACCTCGCACCTCGCTGCAGGATCCTGGACTTGCAGTCGCCTCTATCGGATCGGATCGGATTTTCTCCGAGCCAAGAACGAGATTTCAACATGCAAACCCCTTCTGCAATCCGGCGCCCCGTCGCAGTTTTGGATTTTTTTTAGTTCCGAAATAAAACAATAACTCTCGTTCTTTGTTATTAATCTTATTTGTCTGCATATGCTAAAAAGGAGACGTAGAATCTAATCGGGTGCGTGTTTAGAGAAGCATCCGGCCGCGATCTTTTGGCGGGGGCAAAGAATACGGGATGGCGGAACCCGGGAACGGGACAACGACCCAGGTGCCCGAGGTGTCCACTTCGGAGCAGAAAAGCGGACAGCAATGCCAGGAGCAAACGGAGGAAAGCAAAGCGCGTCCCGAGGACAGCGCGGTGCAGCTGATGGAGGCGTGCGCGCCGGAGAAACGCGCGCCGACGCCGCCCCCCGTGCCCACGGCCGGAGCGGGAACCGGTTTTGCGCCACCGGAGGGGGGCTTCGGCTGGCTGGTGGTGTTTGCCGCCACCTGGTGCAACGGCTCTATCTTCGGAATACAGAACTCGTTCGGCATCCTGCACATGATGCTCGCCAAGGACCACGAGAATCCCAGCGACCACGCGTCGCAGTTTAAAGTAGGTGAGTGCACTCGCGACACCTGTTGCGCGCGCGCCCCGCAAGGTAAGTGGCCGTAAACAGCCGACTCGGTGAATGTTTGTGAACGGGGAGATGCTGCAAAGCCCCTGGACTGCCCTGTGTCGTACAGGAGTATTGCCTTATTTCTGCTTCTTAACTAATGGACAAGTGTGCGCGTTTCCGCGGGTTTCCGCGTGTCGCACGCGCGTTACGATGCACTTTGAAACAAGGAGTGATGAATTTGTTTTTAGTTGGAATTTAGGCCGTAAACGTTTAGCTGTGTGTGTGAGTCGGAGAGAGGTCAGTGAAAATATAGGGTAGAAAATGTATGATTTGGTAGAATGTTGTAATGTAAAATCAGAAGATGTACAACTACTGGAACGACCTCAGAAAGATAAGACTGGACTCTCTCTGAGTGTGTGCTGTGTGGGCAGATAAGATTTTGGGTTTAGTGATGCACTAAAAGGGGAGTTAGGATGAGGTTTGTCAGGTTTTTGTGGCTTTGTAAGGACATTTTTGTATGTAAGGACCGACCCTCATAACATTTTACAGAAAAGTAGAAGGACCTCAGAAAGATGTGACCACGTGTACGAATTTGCGTGTGTGTAACTTTAATGGAGGAGAGTGGAAAGAAATAGTTTAAAACTTAATTTTTCTCAAAACTAATCGCCAGGCAACAAAAGGATGAGTTCAAAACTAGGGATGGGAGAAGAAATTCTGAGAGGGTTGTGTGTGCATAGGACTTTGTACACTATAAATGGCCAAATTTGATAGCCAGCCCTGTGGGTATTTGACTATTCCTATATTTGTTTATTTACTTTAAAATATAAAAGATACATATATATTATTTTTTGCCCTACAGATTAAGCTACAAATGCTGGTGCGTGTGTGTGTTTCAACTCCCCTGGACCACCAGACATTTTTCAAACTGACCCCTTGAGCTCCTCCGTCTACCCAACACCCTGTGCATGGTTTTACCAGACTGCCTTTTTCCCCTCTCTATTTGGCTCTCTTCCAATCCACTACTCCATCATATTTGCGTGGAAGTGTTAGAGTGGGATTGTGCAGTATTAAGCCCATATGTGCTTAGCTCTCCAAACAGGGGCAGGCATATGGCAGAAGGGGATTCTGGGAAAGGAAGTCTGGTTTGGTGAGTGTGACGAAGAGATGAAGTGGAGTTTGATCTTGTGGCAGGTGGAGTGACAGATGGGGGGGGTGACAGGAGACCGAGTGCTGCACCTGATGTAAAGATATCTGGGTCAGGTGTGTGTGTGTGTATAAAGGGAGTGATTCCTTTAGTCTGGCCTCCTGTCCAACCATGTCTGACTATAGCAGGTTGGACACCTGTTTCAAGTCTGCTTGCTGAGCAGTTATAAAACAGCACACACAATTTAGTCAGTCCTCTCTCTCTCTCTCTCTTCCCCTCTGTGGTCAGCTTTGTTAGAGTTTAATCTGGGAGAATGACTCCAGTGTTGCCACATGAAAGCAGATTTAATTGGACCGGGCTGGCCAAAAACAAGCACAAGAGGGTTTTAAAGGGGCAAGTGGCATCCCTTTCGCTCTCCCTCTCTCTCCTCTCCTTTCTCTCCCCCTCTCTTTCTCTATTCCTCAGTGGGGCCCGCTAGGCCCGAAATGGCCTGAAACACAGCGGTTTAATCTCAGCAGGGGATTAAAGGGGAAACTCCCACTAATATAAATATAGATTAGAACACGGGGGTTCAGCTTGTGCTGTAATGCTGAATAAGATCACCGGCCCATTTCCACTCGCCGGACATGGGGGGGGGTGTAATACAACAAAGGAATCTTCAGACAGCCAGTGATTTTATTAGGTTTATGTCCGCATCTAACAAAGTTATCAACACCAAGCCTGTTAAAGATAAGAGACATGTGTCTTGGCTGTGTGGCAAGAACAGTGGTGGCATACAGTCTTGATTGCTTTAAATTCATAGTATTTTAGTTTTATTTTTAGTGTTTAATGTGCCTTTAAGGGATATTAAAGATCCTCTCTCCCCTTCAAGATTAATAGAATAAAGCACAATTTGCAAAAACAAGGTTTGTAAACCCTGGCTCAAGAAATATTTTAAATGGACAGAACTAAACTCATCTTTTTAAATCAACTTATATATGTTTTATTTTTATATTTATAAAAAAGAGAATTGAAGGTATTCAGATATTAGAATATTTACAGTTACTGCATGTTGTACTAAAAGCTTTATAATGGATGATTGTCCCGTATTGGGGGAGAGAGTGTGTATTATGAGCAGATTCCTGTGTAGAATAGAATAGGCCTGTTGTTTGAAGAGTGTGTTTAACTTGCCAATTATTGTTAACACATTGAGCAAAGGTTAGAGGGTAGATCAGGCTGGCGAAAACAAATCCTGGGGCTTGTACTGAGTGAGTGTGTGTGTGTAAGTGGCTTTACTCTTTTAATAAAGCTCTTCATGCTCTTGTTAATAGGAGCTTTGCACTTCTCAGTCACACCTCTTCAGTGTGATTTCGTGTGTTGGTACGAGTAATGGAACAAGTCACTGGGTCACAGCACAAAGAGAGAGAATTTGTCATTTGTAGAGAAAATACATTTGTGCACTATAGCAAAAGAACTGAAAGAACATACTGTAATGGTGTAAAGGAATGGTGGAGCTCGCCGGTTGGAATCCCAGACCGGTAAAGTTACCACTGAGGTACTCACGAGCAAGGAAGCACTGCTCTCTGGGCACTCCCCATGCTTGCTGCCCACTGCTCCTTCACGGATGGGTCAAATGCAGAGGTCATATTTTGTTGTGGTGCACTGTGTGCTGTGCTATGTTCACAATGACAAATAATCACTTATTTCCACTAAATTATCTTCACAATGACCCATGAGAAATAACACTTAAAAGCCTTTAGCAGAAATCTAGGACTTAACATTACTCTAGAAAGCCTACCTCCAGCCTACTTGCACCTGCAGTTTTTTAAAACTTTTTTTTTTTTTTCGCTTTATGTAATATAAAATTAATATCACTGCAGATATAACTTTACAAATAGCAGTCCTGAGTTAAACCCTGGTCCAGAGGACTAGCTCCAAACCCTGGTCCAGAGGACTAGCTCCAAACTCTGATCCAGCAGTCCTGAGTTAAACCCTGGTCTATAGGACTAGATCCAAACCCAGATCCAGCAGTCCTGAGTTAAACCCTGGTCCAGAGGACTAGCTCCAAACTCTGATCCAGCAGTCCTGAGTTAAACCCTGGTCTAGAGGACTAGATCCAAACCCAGATCCAGCAGTCCTGAGTTAAACCCTGGTCCAGAGGACCAGCTCCAGTCCCAGATCCAGCAGTCCTGAGTTAAACCCTGGTCCAGAAGAGTAGCTCCAAACCCAGATCCAGAAGTCTAGCTACAAGCCGTGATCCGGCTGCTAACCCAGGTCCAGGTCCAAAGCTAAACATCCATCAGGACGCCTAGCTGTGAACATCGTTCCAGTAGATAAGCTCTGTACCCTGATCCAGAAGACAATCTCTAAACCCTAATTCTAGGACTTAGGCTAAACCTTGAGTCTAGTTATAAACCCAGAGCTAGTGATCCAGAGTTAAACCTGAACGCTAGCTCTAAACCCAGCCCAGAAGGCTAGCTCTACACCCCAGTTCAGATGAATAGGTCTGAACACCAGTCCAGAAGACTAGCTCTAAACCCTGATACAGCAGACCAGGATCAGACCAGATCAATAATCCCCATCTAGCAGGACAGCTCTAAAACCTCCGATATTACAAGCAAGCTGGATCCAGCAGACTGGGCTAAAACCATAACAAACAGGTTAGCACTAAAACGAGTTCCAGCAATCTAGGAGTTAATTCTGAAGCCTGTATAGCAGTAACCCTAGATCTGGCTGTAACATTGATCCATAGAATAATAAACAAATAATGCTTCAAAATTGTCCACAATATTGGCATACAAAAGGAGTGTCAGCTGCACAGTCAGATTATATTGATTTGCAACATTCTCTTCCACAGAATAAATCTATCGCTCACAAAAGCATCCTGATTTCAAAATCATGCCAACAGAATGCTACCAAGAGAAGCATTTCGCAATTTGTAATTGCGACAAAGTCGACATAGCACAACACAGCAGCCATCTGTGCTGCAGCGTCACTCTGCAGTATCATGTTTAGGGTTGCATCTAATGATTATTTTGATAATTTATTAGTTGGTCAGGTTTCTTTTTTGTATTATTCGATTAGTTGGATTAGGTTTAGGATTAAAACCCTAACCCTGTTTTGAAATAGACAAGAACACATAGTTTAAAATTAGACCAAGCCGTAAGAGTGTGTATGAATAGAATATGAATCCTGCGACTCCAGTGGTAATACAAGTGGTGCGACCGGATGCATGCAAACAGGCCGATTATAAGGAGCACATAGATTCATCTTTATTTACCTTTACAAACGGGTCCCTCTGTCAGGAATTTAACTCAATAACAGACAATGTTACGGCCAAATCTGCTAAGTTGACCCCTAATAAAATCAGTTGTATTAGCTGTAAAGATTCCGGATATATGTTAGGATTGTGTGTTTTTTTTTTTTTTAAAGTAGATTTTTTACAATGGGGTCCAGGGTAAAAGTGTCCAACGATCCAAGGCTTCGACATCATGGCAGTACTTCAGATGATCAAGAAACAAAAAGATGTTTTGTTCACTGTAGAAAGCTTTGACGGTCATGGTAGCACCAGCGCTACTCACAAGGTCTTGAAGAGAAAATGCACTGTTCTTGAACGTCATGATTTTATATGAAGTATTTCTTTGTGCACTGCCTGGAAGAAATGCTTCAAAACTGGATGCGATGTGACCTCGCAATTAGCAAAAACAAGATTTACTCTTTGTTTAAAGTCGGCTGTAGAGTTTCCAAATGAATTTGTGTCCCCTAGTGTTGAGGAGTGGCATAAAAAAAGAAAAAGACAGTGACATTTTAAATATGACAAGGTTTGTTCTTGCTGTTGTGTTTGATAAAAAATCAGCTTTTGTGTTGCAGTGCAATGCATGATTATGGCACCAGGCTTTAACATGCATTAGGAGGCAGCAGAAGAGGCTGATTGCACTGTACCTGAACCAACTAGATTGTAATACTATAAATCCAAGGCACAAAATATTGAAAAATAATGTTTTATGGCAGAAACTTAATCTCAAGTTGACTAGTAAAACCCAGTTTGTGAACCAAAAATGAACCAAATGTGTGTTATTAATTATTTTAAGCATTGACTGTGCTAGCATTTATTTTTTAAATCAGGTAATTAGAAAAGAAACGCTTTAGTTTGTGTGTTTGTGCATTTATGCATGGCTACAAAAACATGTACAAGCGCAACTCAGCAAACTCAGTTGACTTCATTATACTAATGATTGATGTTGTAATGGTAGTGATTGTGTTTCCATCTATTTATTGTTCTTATTATTAGGTTTTTCAACTCCAACCCACCTCTTAACTGTTCCAAACATTAATTTTCCCCTCAGTGACTGCATCTCTCTTTTGCTCTCGTCATCCTTTTCCCCCATTTAGTAAATTATCCAACAGAAGTAATCTTGCCGCTTAACATTACACACTGCTAACTTGTGCTATGTCATACTCTGTGGCCTTTTTAATCCTATTAAACCACTTTATCCCTCCTTTTTATTTACCTTACCTTTACCTTTCTCCTTTTTAACTTTTTCAAACTTTGAATTTGACTTCTCAATTGTTGAATCTCTCAGACTTCTAAGCACAACCTACCTCACATAGACAACACAAAGTTGCGGAGTGACGTGAAACAGCTAAATAGCATAACAGCATGTCTTTCTTATTCCGCTATCTTTCTTTGTTCTTATTTTATCCCTTTCTGCACACACATTGTCTTCAGGCAAAGCCTTTACTATTTAGCAAACATTAGGCTAAATGTCTCCTGTCAGTGCTACTATGTATGTAATTTAGCCGCTTTTTACTAAGACGCTAAAGCCCTGAGCTTGTGCTAGTTGAGATATTTGTTCATTTTTTACATATATATATATATATATATATTATATATATATATATATATATATATATATATAATATATATATATATATACAGTTTTCTTTGTTTCCAGCTTAAAGTAATCTAAACTTTAGACATTTTCTCAGTGAAAGCTCCGAATGAAAGATTTTTAGAATTTTAGTTATTTACTTACACAAGGTTCTTAGCACTTGCGCTTAGCGCTGGTAGCACCTATTTGAGAGAGAAAAGATTCAGAATTCTAAAAGTATTATACAAATGATACAAGTACAATAGAATTTTAGAAATTAGAAATGGACAGATTAAGTAAAAGAAACCTTTTCAACTAAAAGAGTAAAAATATATTGAGGAAAATATATAGACAAATATGTATTGTAACTGTACACATGCATATTAACCGCAAAGTTTATATGTGCTGTGTTAGAAGTATAATCAACAGGTTAGAAAGTGGAAAAGGGTGTTGGAAGTGAGAGAGACAGAGCCGAATCCCGTCAGATTTGAGAGAGAGGGTGGTTTCAGTGAGACGCGGTGTAAGAGCGCTCTGTTAGACACATTATCTGCCGTGCGGCTGGACGGTGAACCCCGGCTAGTCCTGCAGCATTCACTTTCACAGATATCCATCAGCCGAAAAGCTATACCGGCCACTGGGGACGTACGGAGTTTAAGCAGGGCTTGAATTCGCAGACTTTACCTTAAAGTACTGGGTCACGTTGTTTTATGGCTCTACCGAAGCTCTACCTGCACTAGACTGATTTTTAGTAGTAAGACTTTAGACTTCTTCCAAACGTGCTGGTCGGTTTTTGTTCATTTTTGGCCAGGATAAACCCTGCTGTAAGCATTTGTACAGTTCTAAAATATTACACATTGTTTACAGTTCAGTTTCTTCTATCTGCGGTGTGTTGGCGCCTGCCCAGGGTTGTTCCCCGTCTTGCGCCCGTAAGTTCCCAGGATAGACTCCGGTCCCCGCCGCGACCCCAGTTGGGGATTACGTGGTTCAGATAATGAATGAATGAAGGATTTCTTCCACTGTTGAGTGCTTTACAATTTTTTGGGCCAAAATCTCACTTTTTTCATTTGCATTTATAGTATTTATCACATGCTCTTACCCAGAGCAACCTTCATTTTCTACTTGCAGGGACATTCTCTCTGTAGCATCTTAACAGTGTTAAGGTTCTTGCTCTGGGTGCTTGTTTAGGGTCTCCTAGGATTTGAATCACCAAATTTATGGTCAC
Organism: Distichodus sexfasciatus; assembly: GCA_032718565.1. Taxonomy (NCBI): domain Eukaryota; kingdom Metazoa; phylum Chordata; class Actinopteri; order Characiformes; family Distichodontidae; genus Distichodus; species Distichodus sexfasciatus. Next base: position 137,244 of record JAVGVS010000638.1, on the reverse strand, counting down.
CAACACACTTAGTCCACTGTCACCCCAGAACAGAGCTGAATTCCAGTCCACAACTATTTTAGTCTTAATGCCGTATCTGTGCTTTAATGCCACCATCCTCACTTCTTATAAAGAAGATACTTGTCTGAAGTACTACACAGTGCTGACTGGCTGTTTGATTAACTTTTTTTTTCCATTGTTGGAATGTTGGTGTATGGTTAGAGACTACAGCTTATCTGTTCACATGTTTAGTTGGTTTAGTCCTCCAGTAGACCTTCGTTATTGGTTAGCTCTTGACCACAGAAGCTTTCTTGGTAAGGATGCATGGTTTCAACTTTTTCAGTTCCAATATGATACTGGTTCCTGGACATGGATTCACTCTTTGTGTGTCAGGCAACATCTAACTTTATCAATCGTGCTCAGAGGACAATCTTAAAAAAAAAAAAAGATTAGCAAAAATACAATTTAACAGTATTTAAAAGTGCAGTACAAAACAAGTCACTAAATTAAGGACTTAATTAAATTTTATTAGGTTTATTTATTTTTGTCTGCTTTATTTGATTTCTTTTTACTAACTGAGCTTGAATTTTTTGATTTTTTGAAATGGAAAAGTACACAATAAAAACAATATGTTAGATTTGACTAGATTACATTAAATTATGGCTGGGCAGTTAGTTGTAAATTAATCAAACCGACATTCAGAACCTCAGAATTTAGAATTGCCGTAATTTTGCTCATGTTAGTTAGTTTGATTAATTTTGAAATATTTTTGAACATTTTGAGAATTGTTGATTAATCATAATCAATGTACAAATGTTCGATTCACCGTGTTATTGATTTGAAGTCACATCATCGATATATCAAATTAAATCTCATTAAATAAAATCTAAATTCGTATAAGTAACGTGTAAAACAAGTAAACAAGTAATGTAATGGACTAGTTTGGTCCCACAGAGCGGCCCGTTGTTCCAAAATCCCAATCCAATATTTCTAATTCTCGGCTGAATATTTTATTGGCTTGTTATAAAGAATTTTATCGGCATATTTATAGCATAGCAAACTTGATGTAAGACCAAAATCTATCTTTTACAAATTTAAATTAGTAAACAAGTTATTTAAAACAGGAAAAATGGATTGTACTGCCAAGCAGATCCGGCTTCAACTGTTCTCTCTTCTCCTTGCTGCCTCCGTGCCAGACTTGCAATGGTTTTCGCATTTACTAAAACCAGGTCTTCAACTTTGATCTTGAGGAGAAAAAAAAGCACCTATGGGATTCCTGTTTCTGCCATAACATCAAACTGTCTGACCGCCAAAGGCAAAAAAGACGGTTTTCCATCTGGTTTTCCTATTACTTTTTATTTGCAGCTCCAATATTGTTTCTATATGGCGTCTAACAAGTGTTTTTGATGTACTTGAGTAGTAACAGAGTTCAAAATAATCTTCTATTACAATAAAAACACCTTAATCTCTTTGCAATTCTAACGCCCTCTCTTTCTGTGTCTCCGGCAGAGAAGCTTTGGCACGTATATAATTCAATTTTACGCTGGTTTTTAGATCGCGGTGGAGCAGTCAGTGTGGTTTCTTTCTTATGGAAGGGGTGAAGTGAAGATAAAAGGACTTATTCTTTCTTCATGCCATGCTATGGAAGGCTAATGCTGGTTTTTTTTTTCTTGCTAATGGCCAGATAGTTTGTGCATACCACAGGGCCTTACAGCTGGAAAATCTCCCATAAAGTTGAGGCGGAAGCCGCTTGCCTCTGGCAATTTGGGCTAGGGATGAAATCTCACGGAAGGATGAAATAATTTCCAGAGCTTTCACTGAGGGATTGAATTCACACCTCAGGCCTGAAAAAAGCTAAAAGAGCAAGAAATCTGGCTCAAAATGCTTAGTTTTCCCATTTTAGTTATGGCGTTTCTGGCCTATATATATTAAATATTTCAGTTGCATGTCAATATTAAGGGTCAACCGATTATTGGCCGGGTCAATATTAGGCATTCTGCCGAGTATCGGTGTTTAAATTTTGACCATCACCGATATTAAGTAATTGCAAGGCGCGCTCCACTGCCATTTCTTCTCTCTGTGCCATTTTCTCCTGACTCGCTGCTTCATTTAATGTCCCGCTCACAACAGTCTCTGATTGGCCATATGTCACACGAGATCTAGGTTAAATGGATTTATAATGTTACTAAAATGTTTGTTTAATATTATTCTAAGTTAAAATAAAATAATGTCAAAAGTTTAAGTATTTATAAATAATACAGAGATTTTCGTTTTTTGCATAACGGTTCCAAATATTGGTTTTCCGCCCCGTTAACTAGCAATAATCGGTACCAACCAACCAATATCGGTCGACTTCTAGTCAATATGTTCAAATCAAAATGAGTAAAATATGTTTAAAAAAACGTTCTATGTTTTAATATGTAAAATATATGTACTTTATGGCTGTCTGTATAATGGTGAAGTTAAGGTAATATATGATAGAATTATGGTATTACAATATTCAGTACTACACAGTCTTGAGCCATCCGTAATTTCTTTATATTTTGCTAGGAAAATGAGACGGTAGGTAAAGTGATTTACTGCATGGATTTGCAAATATAGATATGAATGCTGTTTCTGAAGACTGTACTAAAAATACAAGAAAGTCTGGCTCTTTAGATGCAAAATATGAAGAAATGAGGAATGGCTTAAGACTTTTGTTCAGTACTACAGTATATATACCGTTCTACAAAAGGTCAGAATACCCTGAAAGCGCTGTACTATAAGAAAGAAGAGCATGGTATGATTTATAATGGCTAAAATGTGGTAAACAAACATTTCTGAGCTAAATAAAAAAGTAACATATTAGTTGTTTAATTATATTAATGCATCTGCATTTTATTATTGGAATCTAATCAAATTCAGCCGAGCCGTGCTGGATAAATGGACTCAAATGTGTTTTAATGTGTCTATCTGTAAAAGCTCTCGGGGAGTTTTAATGCACTTTCACCCATTGTTGCCATATTAGTATTTTTGGGTAAAGTGCTCCATTATTGACGTGATTAATGTATGAAAACAGAGAATGTCCCAGTTTTAATATGAAACATAAACAATTCATAAATACAGAATTGCTTAACTTTAGCTTCAGTCAGTTTCAGGAGGATACACATGTAACTGGTCTCTTAAAACTGTGTTACTGGTGTAAAACACACTATGCATGGTAAATACATAATAATAGCAGTAATAATGACAGCAACAGTAATAATGATCAAAATACAGTATGTTATGTAGCATCCTTCATGTTCACATTTTGCTGTTCAAAATGTTTTCCAGATAAAAATGGTTCACATTAATATAAAAGTCAAAATGAGAGAACGAAGTCTTATTTTCTTAAAATTCACTGAACATTAATAGGCAAATAATATTAATAAAAAGTAAAGGAGTGACGTTTCTGTGTAAATAAAAGCATAAATATATACCTGTGTTTTTTTCTTAGATTTGTGGTGACTAAGGATGCCTGATGAATATCAAGTTCACGATCTTGCTTCGAGTGAGAGCAACGGCAGCTTTTTTTATTGCACTTGGTGATGGTGGATGATCAGAAATAGAGGATGATCAACTATTTGGTTTCACATCCAATAACTGGCCAAAATCAAATCTGCTTAACCCCCAGATAGAAGCATGTTCTCTTAGAGGACCAAAAGCAGTTGGTGGCGTAACGGTAGGGTGTTCGCCCCGTGATCAGAAGGTCGCAGGTTTCGAATCCAGGACCGGGAAAGTTACCACTGAGGTACTCATGAGCAAGGTACCGTCCCCAAGCACTGCTCCCCGGGCGCTGCCGTTGTTAGCTGCCCACTGCTCCTTCACGGATGGGTCAAGTGCAGAGGTCATATTTCGCTGTGGTGCACTGTGTGCTGTGCTGCGCTATGGTGTGTTCACGATGACAAAAATCACTCATTTTAAAATGAATAGAACAGAAGTTGCTCTGGAAAAGAAACAAAAGGCAGATGGTGTCAAATAATGAAAATATCTCATTTAATGTTAAGTCGCTGAAAATGGAGAAGACTGTTCCTAGAAGACAGGTTGATAATAAAACTTTTTCTCATGTTCGCAAAAAACGTAAATATCATGTGGGAAATGTGTTGTACACCCCATACTGCTAGTAGAAATCTCTGGAGAGATCATGCATGGTGTATCATTCATCGCTGCCAGACATTTTAATCTACAGTATTTAGGACAAATCCTCTCTCGCAATAATACTTGTTATTCCACTCTCATGCAAACGGTTTATTGTCGTCAAATGAAAATACTAAATTTGTCCGTGCTGGTCTACAACACCGATTCATTCTCTTTTCTCAGTAAATTTCTTTTGTTATCTTGTGATACTAAACCTGATATTCTGTTGGATGTGAGGAGCTCTGGTGTGGGACGGGGATTTTCAGCTGATGGTGTGTGTTGGGATAAGTGTGTTGCAGTCATCTAATTGAGAAAATCCTGTAGATTGCACGAGTTCTTGAGGCCTGTTGGGGTTAGAGTAGTGCAACAAGACAAATGTCCAGAAGACATTCCTCTTAAATGAGGTGGTCAAAAACTGTCTTATGTTCTAAAATGCTGACCAAAATTAAAATTACACTGCCCTCCAGAAGTTTGGAAACGCCCCTGGCAAAGCGGGGTTTTGGACGATATCGGCATAAATCCTCATCGTTTTTTGGTGCAAATACATTAAAGTAACTTGACATTATCTTTGGATACCAGCAATAATCATTTTTTCTACAGCTCGGAAGCCCAGATTATGCCGAGCTGTAATAGCTGCCTACAGTGGATGTTTTGATGAATCCAAAATTAAAGTATTTTCTATGTATAAACTGTTTAATAAACTGTTTATGTAATAAAATATGTTTTGGTAGTTTGTGTTGTCCCTTATCAGTGCAACATTATCATTATCATTATCATTACTGTCCAAAACCCCACTTTGCCAGGGGCCAAGTTTCCAAACTTTTGGAGGGCAGGGTATATTATATTACGAGTTATTCTATGTTTATTATTTAATGTAATCATTCAATACAAGGGTGAATTGCATGACAGCAATGCAAACTGTGAACACGGGAATAGTTAACACTAAACCAGGGTCTTAACTAAAAATAGAAATATGCAAGTAAATAAGTCACCTAACTAACGTTCTACGTCAATTAATAAATCAATGTCAAATTAATATAAAATGCACGGAAATACAGAAGTTTGTTTCGTTTTTTTAAACAGATAGACCTTAGTCAAAAACATATTGTTTCAATTCATTCATCATCCGAACCGCTTAACCCCAACTGGGGTCGCGGGGAGACCGGAGCCTATCCCAGGACCAATCTCTGGGCAGGTGCCAACACACCGCAGGACACACACACACACACACACACAATCACGCTCACATTAATGGGCCAATTTAGTGTCGCCAATTAACCTATAGTGCAGGCTTTTGGACAGTGGGAGGAAACCGGAGCACCCGGAGGAAACCCACGTGAACACGGGGAGAGCATGCCAATTTTCACACAAAAAAAGTCCCTTACGGCCGACCCGGGGATCGAACCCAGGATCTTACCCCACCGTGAGGCGGCAACGCTAACCACTACGCCACCGTGCCACCGCCATTATTTCAGTTTCTGTTTTAAGATGGGAGCTTCAGCTTGACGAAGTTATTCAAATGAATAATAAACCCTCCGCCTCCTTCCTCTCTGGGTTTGACAGGCAGCCAAGCCAGGCACAAGCGCTCAGCACACTGTACATGAATAAATGATGGCAGCAGCGTCAAGCGTTCCGTAATTCTCTCGGCAAAGCTTTGTGGAGGTGTGTTTTCAGCGGATTAATGACGAGAGTATAACAATAATAAGGAAAAGTTGTGTTTATTTGATGGAAGTGAGGAAAACCGGTGTACGGAGGGGAAAAGTGGGCCAAGGGTGATCTAAAAATTGATTTATTCTTTTCTTGGGCTTCTGAGAACAAGAACAAAGGCTCTGCTAGATCAGGATGTGTTTGTGTGTGTTTGCGTGTTATATAGCGACTGCTGACAGCAGTGTGATTTAATGGAGGCTGCAGTCAAGGATCTGCTTCGTTCTTCTGAGTTGACGCTCTCTCCCTCCCTCATCCCCTCTTTCTTTTCCTTCTTTCTACTCCATCTCTTTTTGCTTGTCCCCTTGCTTGTCTCTCTTTTTCCCCTCTACGTTTCCCTCAGTATCTCTCTGGTTTTCTCTCTTTTATTCAGCCCCTCTCTGTCTCTTTTGCTACCGTCTAAACCCTCTCTCTCTTTTGTAGCCACCCTCTACTACACCTCCCTCAGTATCTCTCCCTCTTTCTCCCCACACTCACTCTCCCGTTCTCATCTAATTCCTTCATCCTCTCTTTTCCTACCTTCTCCCTAATCTCTCTCCCCCTCTCTCTCTCTCTCTCTCTCTCTTCTAATCCTCCCAAATTATCTCTCTCCTTGACTTCCCTCATCCCCTCTCTGTCCCTTTTCCTTCTTTCCACCCCATTTCTCTCTCTCTCCCCCAGTATCTCTCTCTGTTTTCTCTAACTTCCTGCATTCTCTCCATCTTTCCCTCTACATTCTCTCTGCCACTCCTTTTTCTCATCTTCTTTCTCCTTTCCTTCTCCAGTATCTACCATCTCTCAACCCCCATCATTCCATCGCCATCATTCTCTCTCCTCTGCATGTCTTTTCTCTAGCCCTCTATCCTCTCTCTCTTTTTCCTCTTCATATTCTCTCTCTCGCTCTCTCCTGCTATCCTTCTGAATTTTCCAGACAGAAGTAAAAGTGTAAGTAGAATAAGATGCTTGCTCGCTGTCTCTCCCTTGAAGTCCACCCATCCCCTCGCTCTCACTCTCTCTCTCTCTCTTCTGCCCTGTGCTCCCTCTGCCTCCTGTCTCTCTCTCTCTCTTTCTCTCTCTCTCTCTCTCTCTTCTGCCCTTTGCCTCCTCTGCCTCCTGTCTCTCTCTCTCTCTCTCTCTCTCGCTTCCTCCTTTCTAACCCGGCTCTACCCCAGAAGAGGGCGGTGTGATTCAGGGTGCTGATTGTCTTGTCGTTAGGTGATGACGGTGTGTGTTAGAGAGAGTGAGAGTGCCCATGGAGGAGGTAAAGCAGAATATTTGAGGTGAATTTGACTTGGAGGAGAAGGGGATGTGGATAGGGGGATGGGAGAGTGAGGATGTGGAAGAGAGAGGGAGAGGGAGAGAGGGAGAGAGGAGGAATGCTGAATAGTGAATGTGGAGCTGCCTGTAGCTGTTCTACTGTAGCCGAGATATGTCAGAGAGCATCTGTCAGTGTTAGTGGGTCATGTGTTCTCTCGCGCTCTCTCTCTCTCTCTCTCTCTCTCTCTCACACACACACACATACATTCACTCCCTTTCTCTCTTCAACATTTCTCATCTACTCTCTCTCTTTTGTACACTATCACATTCTCTCTTTTCTACTCTCTCAACCAATCCTCATCCATTCTCTTCTTCTTCCCTCCGCCTCTGTCTGTTCATCCATCCATTCACATTCTCTCTCTTTTTCCCACATTCTTCTACTCCCCTCTCAGTATTTCATTCTCTTTTAACCCTCTATCTATCGATCTATCGATCTATCTATCTATCTATCTATCTATCTATCTAAGTTCTCCTCTTATCTATCTATCAATCTATGTTCTCTAATCTATCTATCTATCTATCTATCTATCTATCTATCTATCTATCTACCTATCTACGTTCTCTTCTTATCTATCTATCTATCTGTCTGTCTGTCTGTCTACGTTCTTATCTATCTATCTGTCTGTCTGTCTGTCTGTCTGTCTGTCTACGTTCTCTTCTTATCTATCTATCTGTCTGTCTGTCTGTCTGTCTGTCTGCACATTCTGTCTCTCTCTCTCTCTCTCTCTCTCTCTCTCTCTATCTGTCTGTCTCTCGCTCCAGTTATGCTTCCTGAAGTGTCTGCTCTTAATTCTCTCTAATGAGGCTGCTCTTTAGGCTTTATTTTTTCAGCTCCTTATCTTCAAAGATATAAAGGGAGAAATAGAGGGAGCGGATGTAACTAAATGAGTTTGGAGTTCTGGGCCAAAATGGAGATTAGAGAGAAAGAGAGAGAATGTAATTTGGCCCAGGATGGAGGCTCAGAGAGGTGTGTGTGTGTGTGTGTGCTTTTAAATGTGTCCCTTGTCTAGTTGTTAGTAGTTATGTGCTTGTGTGCTGCGTCATCCTATACCACTAGAAGAGGGTCGTTGTGACCCAGTAACACACACACATTGATTCCAAGGGCCTTTAGCTCTGTAATCCATTAATTAACCTGTTCCTAACATCTAACCTCCCCACTTTCATTCTTGGACAATCTCTCTCTCTCTCTCTCTCTCCGTCTCTCGCGCACACACACACACACACACACACAGAGTCCACTGGCCCAGTTTTTCTTTCCATCAGTTTAGTCAGTGAACCATGAAGATTGCCGCTGCACAACGACTCACTCACAGCTTGGCTTTTTCCCCACCCTGTCAGGAAAATCGATACCAAATCCCAGATAAGATTCCAGATTTACCTCACAATTTAGCATCACCTCCTTTGCATCCCCTTTGAGCTGATGACATGTTTCTAAAAACCCAAACAAAAATGTTGTTTGACATGATACATACGTAGGTAGGTAGGCACAGAGATTGATACATTGATCGATAGCTAGATAGTGGGTTGAGAGAGATTGAGATACTGAGATGGGAGTAGAAGAATGTGGGGAAAAGAGAGAGTGAGAATGCTGGGATGCGAGAGAGAGAGAGGATGTGGATAGATAGATAGATAGATAGATAGATAGATAGATAGATAGATAGATAGATAGATAGATAGATAGATAGATAGAGTGGATTAGAAGAGAGAAAGATAGTGGGTTAAGAGAGAATGAGATACTGAGATAGGAGCAGAAGAATGGGGGAAGATAGATAGATAGATAGATAGATAGATAGATAGATAGATAGATAGATAGATAGATAGATAGATAGATAGATAAGAGGAGAACATAGATAGATAGATAGATAGATAGATAGATAGATAGATAGATAGATAGATAGATCTCGACTGGGTTTGGTCAGGTGACCGTGGAGGCCAGGCCATGTGGTGCAGCGCTCCATCACTCTCCTTCTGGGTCAAATAGCCCTTACACAGTTCATTCATAGTTTTGATGCCTTTAGTGAGAATCTACAATGTAAATAGTGATGAAAATAAAGAAAAAACATTGAATGGGAAGGTGTGTCCAAACCTTTGACTGGTAGTGTAGATAGATAGTACATTGTGTTTCATAACTATACTTACGTACTTTTGATTTATTCCATAAACTTTAGCAATCACAACAAAACATCACTGTTGTTTGATCAACGTTTTTGTGAGATTAGCAATAAAAATGATAAATGTCGTGTTGACAGCTCCCGTTAAGATTAGGAAGGAAAATGCTTTCTTAATAACAAGTGGAATGTGGCATGGCTTTAGGTTTGGAAAGAGCGTAGCTTTAGAAGCCCATTAACACACACAAACACACACAGCGCACACACACACACACACACACAATCGCCTCATGTTTCCCCTTTACTCTCCTGCGTTTGAACGTTCCATAACACGCCGTTCCAACAAAATTCTTTCCCCATTGTTCTGTAGTTCTAGAGTTCCATAAGAACGGCGAGCAAAAGTTCAAATAGCAATCGAGCGGCCGAAGCTCTGCCCCCCCACCCCCCCCACACACCCACATACACATATACACACAGGACAGGATTATGGGAAATATGGTTGTCCCAGCGAGGCCGCTTGCAGGCCTGCCCTCCTGCTTTTCTGAAAAATGTATAAACACTCGTTTGTCTTCCTCTGTTTTTCTACCGATCGCTCACTGGGGGGCTGACCGCTGCACTGAGCTACTGCCAAGATCCACTAAAAGTCCACACACACACACACACACACACGTCAGATGTAGCCTGTCCTCTACATATAAACACTCATGTTGAACTGGACGCGCACACACACACACACACAGTCACACATACTGTATATACACAGGCACCCAAATGTGGACGTCAGCCATAGCAAGACACTTTTAGTTCTGATACATTTGCTTTAATAAAATATTTTAAAAGATACCTTAATTTTTAATTTGTACCTTTAAAATTTAAATAGGGATGTTATTTTTGTCAGGTAATGTAGGTCTGTCTTCAGTCGGCAGGTGTAGAATCTGACATTTGTGCGCAAAACTCTTCAGAACAGAAACACACACACACACACAGGTCAGGGTGAATCAAAACCATATGGTCAAATTGAAGGGTTTTATTTGGAGTTTCCATCATGTGTGACCATATATAAAGAAAAAAAGAAGATTTATATTATATATTATATATTCAGATGTCCCACAACTTCCTAGTAAATCTTCTAAAAGGTTTAACATAACCTATTAGCAAAAATGGACCATTTTATGTTATTATGTAGGTTATTGACAATAGTTAATTGATGAATTTCTTCTGTAGGCAGTGTTCAAAACCAGCTTTAACAGTTCTCAAACAGGTGCAACATTTGTCTCATTAATTTGAAAAATAAATTAGTTACATATACAATGAATTAATTTGGATTTTATATAACTCATATGTATATAGAAAGAATTTAGCATGCATCGTAGATTGTAATAACATAAAAAAAACGAAAAAGTCCAATGTTTTGATCCTTTTTGTACAGCTGGAATTCTCTAACCATGCTGGATGATCTCTAAATAAGCTTCAAGAAATATTTTTATACAAACAATATAGGAGTAGTGTAGCAGAACTGCAGCCTAGACAGCTCAAATATGGATTTTTTTTTTTTTTTTAGACCCTTTTTTTCCCACATACGGGTAGACAGTGAGAGAGTCCATGGTGAGTGCCAGTGGCTTCAGCTTGTTTGGACAGTTCAAAGGTAGTTTAATGTCTGCACAAAGTGTTTGGAGTTTGGGTACGCTGGTTAAATATTGGAGAGAGAGAAAAAACTCATATTCAGGCCTTTGTCCGCACCACGTGTGCTCACAAATTAAGAAAGTTGTGACGTTTTGTTGTGGTGAGAACATTTAGTTGACCATAGAAATCAATACGAACATGCTACTTTGAAAAGTACAACTTTATTTAGCCTAATAAAAAAGCTAATAAAATTAGCTATAATATTAGTAACTACAGTAAACTCTTTCTGACCCATTTTGACTTAATAATGCTTTATTTTTTTTGAAGAAACACTTTCGTTTAATAATAATACAAAGCTTTTATTTGAAGACCTAGAGCAACAGAAAAGCTTTGATTTTGGCCGCTAGTCTTGGATTTTACGAGGTTTAGCCTGGTGCCTGGTCTTCTGCTGAAACATCCATAACATCAAACTCATATTATATATGTGTTTAATAAACCTTGCTGCGACATTTCTGATTTAGTATTTAATATTTTGTGGTACGTGGAGTTCAAACTGCAATGGGAGATTTCATACAAAAAGTGGTTCATAGATTAGAAATCCTCGCTTTATCAAACGGCTGCTGAAAGAAAAATGGAATAATGGATTGAGACAAGCTCACTGAAAATGCTAAGATCCTGCACACTTAAATGCATTAAGATGATCGTTATTCTTAAGCATCCCCGCCTCATTGTGTCTCTCTCTCTCTCTCTCTCTCTCTCTCTCTCCCTACGATGCCAGATTGATTAAACCATTTATCATGATTACAAAGAATAATTATCTGCAATACTCAGGCAGCAGCAAGATCTTCCACAGTGTATTTTAAACCCTCTCTCTCACTCTCTGTCTCTCTCTCTCTCTCTCTTGCTGTCTCTCTCTCTTTCTCTCTGCCTCTCTGCCTCTCTGCAGCATGGGTCGGAGCCCTGGCCATGGGAATGATCTTCTTCTGCTCGCCGGTGGTCAGCATGTTCACAGATCATTTCGGCTGCAGGAAGACGGCGGTGGGAGGAGCCTTTGTCGCCTTCCTCGGCCTCCTCAGCAGCTCATTTGCTACGTGAGCGGTCCTCCTTATCCTCCTCATCCTCCTCCTCATCATCCCTCATTTTCCTTCCCTTCATCATCCTCCTCTTCCTCCTTGTCTTTCTCCTCTTCCTTCCCCTCCAAAAAGATTTTCCTCCCCTTACCCTCCCCTTCCTCTCTCTCTCTCTCTCTCTCTCGATCTCTCTATTTCTCGCTCACTCTCCTACACACACAAACACATTCATAAATATATACAAACACTCACACTCACACGTACACACCTGTCACTGCCTTTCCATGCTGATCCCTAAAGCAGTGCAGAACTGACAGGCATGGAAGAGATGAAAGTCCTAATTTCATGCGAACTGTCATTCACACACACACACACACACACACACACACACACACACTCTTAAGCTTAACACAGACTCCATCTTTGCCTGCCTTGCATTTATGTCTCTTCTACCTAACACACAATTCACAGCTAATTCTTCATATGATTTTGTTTAAAACATTTTTTTTAAATGTGTGCAAGTCCCTATGAGGCATTTCATTCTGTGTGTGTGTGTGTGTGTGTGTGTTTCCAGCACAATTCCTGTTAATTCCCTGCGTCAGCCACAGTTCATCATAATTTCACAAAGCCTGACTAATCATGGATATTACTGTTAACTTGACTGTCAATTCCAGATGAAATTGCATGATTGCCATGTGCTGAGAAAAGTAGAAAGAGATCAAATTCTGAAAAAGGTAGAAAGGAGAAATAAACAAGCTGAAGAAATGCAGAAAGAGTTACATTTCAAAAATAATTTGATGAAAATAAAGTAGGTGAAATAAAGTCTTCACTTTGAAACGTTTCTTCAAGAATGGCAGTGTGGCAGCAGTTTTACATTTCCCCATTGACAAAAAGGAGAAATGTGGTTAAAAAAAAAAAAAAGAAGGGATAAAGTGCCTATGTTGGATGAAACGCTTGGTATGGTGTCACAGAGTGTGCAAAATTCCCAGTTTAAATCTATGGAAAAAATCAAACCACACTTTTTGACCTCATCTGAGGGGGAAAAAAGAGGGATGGCGTTTGGGCTGTCCGCAGTAACACTGATGCTGCACTTTTCCTCTGTAAGAAGAACATTGTAACCAATGAACGGTATCTCTACAGCAAAAACTGTGGAAGTCGTTATTGGCCAAAAAGTGCAAATGGTAATAAATATAGCTGTAAGCTGCATTTAACGGGGCCCAAACACCATAGACTAAAACCTGGCGAAAAATCACATTAACAATGATGTGCTTGGACAAATAATAATAGAAGAAAAAAAAATAGAAGCCAACATTTGATTGACTTATTGGCTTAGCTGCGTCATAGCAAAATCGCAGCAATAACTCTTTGTTACAATGTTGGACGCAGATTTCTTTGACACTTCATTTACACCAATCGACTAAACAGGATTAAAGGAGTTCGCAAATAAAAAGCTGAAATGTGTTTGTCTTCCTGGTATTGTGCCCCGAAGGTCGATTCGATTTTTGTAATTGCCAAGATGCATATAGACCCTGCTCACGTAACAAATTTCAGATCTCTCGAAGTTACAGATTGGGCTGTGCTATTCATTTTGGTGGAGAGGAAAAATAAGAAGAAAGAACAGAACACTTAAAATTGGTATTCAACCACTAATAATAATAAGCAGTCACAATCATGGCAGCTCACAGAGAATTGAGAACCCTGATAGCAACTTTGAATAGCAACTTTTCCAGCATCGAATTCGTGGACGTTAGTAAAACTCCAACCTAAGAATTTCAGCTTCATTTGAGCTCAGTAATAATTAATAAAGTGTGAACATCTCATTGCATCTTCAGTACTTTTCAAAAAATTTGAGGTAAAGCTAAACAAGAATAGACACAGCTCTAAGCTGTTTTCTCAAACTCTTTTAGCAGTCATTTAAGTTTTAAGGCAGTTTGAGGCGTCTTGAGACCGTCTTGTGCTGCTTTACAACTAAAATCACAATTGACATTTATAGCACTTAGACATAACAAAGCTAGCGTGAGTACTTTGTGGCTTGAAAACTGCAAGCCTGTTTCTCAGAGAGACTAAAAGTTACAAATTTATTCAAAAATGGTGACTAACAATAGCAGTCAAATGAGTCTAGGGTTCAAAATGAGAATAACGTTCCTTAGTAAGAGTGCGTGTTAAGTTCACAATTAGCAATAACCAGCTAAAACAAGGTTTTGATGTTAGCTGGTGATGTTGTTAGCTAGCTAGTTAGTTTAGGGCCGTAAGATAATACAAATATTTCCCTAACACATATTCTCAAAGTAAAGAGCTGTCAACACTAGCAAAAATGTATGAGGCAAAAATGCTAGTCAAGTGCTGTCCATTTTGTTTGTCATTGCAAACGAAAGGGTTTTTGGAGTGTATTGTGTGTAAAAGTTGGACTTGATGTTCGTTCAGACCTGCAACCCTTTCCCCCACTTAGAGGAACCCACACACATACACATTTCTCGGTTGTGTTGTGAGTGTCTTCGATAAATCATAGTCCTGGGGACAGTTCTGGGGCTGTATCTGTTTATCTAGCGTTTAATCATTAGCTTTATTAATAAAAGGAATGAGCAGCGGAGGCACATGCACCCACTACACACACACACACACACACCATGCATTAATGGATATACCATCTGTATTTTCCTGTGAAACTTGCTTCCTTACACACACACACACACACACACAGCTATATTCTCATTTTCTTTGTTCTTTTATTGCTCTTTCTCTCTCTCTCAGACACACACACTCAGAGTACAGAGTACCACATCACATCCACATCGTACTCTTTATATCATATTTCAAATACATAATCACAAAGGAAATGCAAGTATTTGCAACCTCACTGTTTTAATGTTCTTTCTTTCTTGCTGTGTCTTGTATATTTACACACACATTACTCTTTCTTTCAGAACTTGCAACCATACTGTGTTAGTCTTATTATTTTTCTCTGCTTTTGTTTCTTTCACTTTTTTCTTTCTCTTGTATATTACGCACATTATCACACTCACTAGCCTGCTCTTTCACTTTTATGATCGTCCTATTGTACATCCATTATCACCCCTACATGCATAGTCCTTCGAGTAATTATGCTCGTATCTATCTTTTCCAGACACACACACATACACACACACACACACACACACTCACAGCTTGTAAAAGATGAACTTTTTCTCCCCACCCCGTTTTTTATAACTCTTCACTCCGCAGGACCCTGGGCCTGCGCTACTTCACCTACGGCATCCTTTTCGGCTGCGGCTCGTCCTTCGCCTTCCAGCCATCGCTCGTCATACTCGGGCACTACTTTCGTCGGCGTCTGGGCCTGGCCAACGGCGTGGTGACGGCGGCCAGCAGCCTCTTTTCCATGGGCCTGCCGGTGCTGCTTAAGAAGGCGGTGGGGCCGCTTGGCCTTTCCAGAACCTTCCAGATCCTCAGCCTCTTCATGCTGGTCCAGTCGCTGCTGGCGGCCCTCACCTTCCGGCCCCTGCTGCCCAGCACCGGCGGTGGTGGTGTTGGAGGGCCCGAGTCGGGGGCACGGGGGGCCAGCGAGGCCCCGGGGAGCCGCTGGAGGAGCGGCCTGACCAAGATTAGGAGGCACTTCAACGCCAGGGTCTTCGGCATCCTGACGTACCGCGTCTGGGCTTTCGGCGTTGCCACAGCGGTGCTGGGATACTTTGTTCCCTATGTCCATCTGGTAAGCAAACGCTCTTTCCTTTTGATTTTGCTAAGAATGTTTAAGAATGTAGTCATAGTCTTTAGGAGAAAAACACTTATTGGTTTTTGTCAGGGTTTAGTCATTTTTGTCCTCTAATTTTGGTAGTGGATGAAAAGTGGTTATGTCATTTTAAGTCATAATGTTTCCTTGCCGTTTAAGCTGACACAGCCGAGTGCCCAATAACATTGACTAGCAGACTTGATATGCTTCTAGGATCGTTTGTCATTTCATTTTGCACCTAGTTAACGTACCGTGGGAATTGTGGTTTGGTGCATTGTCAAGGTTCTCTTAAGGTTAGTTGTGTTGTTCTCACTTAATTTAAAACCACAAGTCCAATCATTTCTTCTCAATACATTTATTGAAAAGAGAACTACTTGTCATAAGTAACTCCTAATGCTGCAGTCTTTGAATCATCAAGTTTTTCAAGTGATCCAATTTTAGATCAAACTTAGTCTTAGACTTTAGGGCAAAATTCATCGCATGCCTGCATTATCCGACCTGAAGCCTATCCCGGGAATTTACAGGCGCAAGGCAGAGCCCAACCCTGGGGAAAATGCTTATTAATTAATTTTAGTCACCTTGAAGATCTTGACTTTGCTGCTCCCTCCTCAAACCTACATCATTTGCAAGTGAAGACTGAAAGACTGCAGTGATTAAAAACATATGTGCTTCCCATAAATTATAACCCTAGTGCATCAATTCCAGTAAACAGTGTTCCATTCAAATAGAGAAGTTTCCATATTTCAGCAAGCTTGTTAATATGGAAACTGCAACACAAAAGGACATCAGAGTAAAACCTTAGACTCATTATGTAGACTCATCTGGAACAAAGGTCAGACTCAACAGGGCTGGGCGATATGACCTTATATCAATGTCACAATTAATCAAACGTTTTACAGGTAGTCCCCGACGTACGAAAATGTTGCGTCAAGAAACATCAAAAACAGAAAAAATGCCCTCTAACAGTGAGATAACTGAACTCTGTCGATTGCTGGCAAGAGTGAGGCATCTCACAGGGTAGGAAATGCGTACATCCTAGCTGCACACCAGCGTATCGTACCGTTGCGTAACGTTGACTGAAGCAGCCTCTGAAAGACTATGGTAAATAATTCAGCTTATGGACAATGGCTTGCCTCCGTAGACCAAACTCTTAAAACAACTACATGAAGGTTGTAAAATAACACTTTTTTCAACAAGCTAAACTTCTGCTAGCCACTTACAATTACCAACAGTGTTGGACAAGTTGTGCATTTTAGATTAATTACGAGTTAATGTTATTTCAAAGTAATTTGTTACATTATAACATTGTCTCTGAATGTGTTACACGACTCCTGCATACTTTTCAGTGACTTTTACCATAGTAGCTGCAGAAGTAGGACTTCTTTTTCTTCTTCTACTTTTGACTTTTCCCCATTAGGGGTTGGAAGTAGGGTTCTACATCCAGTGGAGGGTGATGTGGTGCAGCATAATAACTGTAGGCATAAAGCCTGTAAGAATTTTTTTCTCTTGTGCCAACGATCTCACTATGTTAGTAATTTTTTTAAAAAACAAAGCAGCAATACAATAAATTTTAGGTTAAAATGTTGGTGTTATTGAAATATTTAAGGAGTAGAATATTACTGAAAATGTATTAATAATGCCATACATTACTGCTTTACAGCAAAATTTAATACATTACTGTAATTGCATTACCTTCGTAACATGTTACTCCCAACACTGATTACCAACGCACCTAAAACAGCACAATAATAGTCATATGACCCACGAGACACTCGATGAGAATGAACGAACAAGCCGGCTGCTTTTGGCAAAGCTGAAGAACTTAAGAAATGGTACGATCCGCATTAGGGCTGTCGGAAATCCTATTACATTAGACTGTACCCACATGGTGAGAACGGAGGGGTACTTGCACTGTCATATATTTGGACTTTTTTATATATATACAGTGTATATGCTGAGTAAACGGTGCACAGTAATGTAAACAGACTTTCATTAAGGGTTGCTGGGATAGAGACTGGCCCTGAGTGTATCACTGTGTAATATCTCTACAGTCAAGTTGAGTGGTGCCGACTCCACCTTTCACTTCTTTATCTAAACACTCCCTGTCTAAAACTCCCTCTCATCCCGTATATATGGAATGCCCAACGTCAGGGTATGAACTTTGTAAAAGTAAACATCACTTTTTTTTTCCCCCGTGTGGGTCGTTTTTTTTGCTTTGACGTGTTTCTTGTGCAATGTCCACTATGGCTGTTGTAAAGTGTTCGTGTTCAAGGGAGAAATGCAGTTGTGAAATGTTGCACCTCTTTGCATTGTATGTGTGTGAGTGTGTGTCAGGATATGACTGTGAGGGTGTGTGGATTGAGGATGTGTATGCATATGTTTGGGAGGTGTGGCTTTGTGTTGCGGATGTTATGAGGCTATGTGTCTGTGCATGCCTGGGTGTGTGACTGTGTGTTTGGTCACACACAGTTGGTGTGTGAGATTATATGTAG
Organism: Distichodus sexfasciatus; assembly: GCA_032718565.1. NCBI lineage: Eukaryota > Metazoa > Chordata > Actinopteri > Characiformes > Distichodontidae > Distichodus > Distichodus sexfasciatus. Next base: position 119,090 of record JAVGVS010000638.1, on the reverse strand, counting down.
GTAGGTGTGTGTGTGTGTGTGTTTCATGGGTTTCTAGTGGTTTGCATAGGTGCTAAACGGATAAGCTCTGGGGTTAACGCTGTTGCTTTCGGTACTGGAGAAATAAATCAATCAAATTCTTTATTATTCTTTCTTTCTACATAAAAGTGATCTTTCCCAGTTTGTCTGATTTAATCTAGAATGTTCTCTTGTATGCACAATTCACGGGGAGACTCTCACACGACACCCGCACACGCACACAGGTGAAAACCAGTTCATTCAGTCATTCATTAGCCGAACCGCTTAATCCCAACCAGGGTCGCTGAGGCACCAGAGCCTATCCCTATCCCGGGAACTTACAGGCGCAAGGCGGGGATCAATCCCGGGGCAGGCGCCAACATACTGCAGGGCGCACACAATCACACTCTCACTCACACCTGGCGGTGCCAGTTTAGAGTCGCCAAGTAAACTACAGCGCATGCTTTTTGGACTGTGGGTGGAAACCGAAGCACTCGTGAACACGGGGAAAGCATGCGAACTCCATCCGGGGTTCGAAACCCAAAAAGGATTGTATATGTTTTTGGTTTTTATAATGCAATTAGTAATATTGCCGCTGCCATGTGAGAGGAGTATTTGTCAGCTCACTGTGTCGACGATTTGTTGAATAATAATAGTGAGTTGTTAATTAAAGCAATGTGAATTTTGTTAGTTTGTTAGTTTTTCTTCACAAGTACTAATAAGAATACTGTCAAAGTACCAGTTCGATAAGTAGTAGTGCTGTTAAACTTTTGTGTGTGTCTGTTTGTGTGTGTATCTGTCGCGGATGTGTCTGATATGCGTTTTGAATGCGCGTGTGTCGTGAAAGTGCGTCAGGGTGTGTGTATTATTAATCTGTGTGAGAATGCCTCTTAAGAATGTGTGATTTGCAGATCTAAGAGTGTGTTTCTATGTTGTGTGCATGTTACATTTGTGCTTGGTGTGTCGTTTAGGGTGTGTGTATGTGTGTGTTTCAGATCTGTTGAGGATGTCCATCGGGGAGGGGGTGTGTATGTATAATAATGGTGGTGATTGTGTGTGTGCTGCAGATGTGTGTATGTTTGTGTTATATTTCTGTGTTCTATGGATGAATGTGTTTTGCGGATGTGTGTCTGGGGGGTGTGTATGTATTATGGATGTGTGTTGCGGATGTGTTAGGGGTGTGTGTATGTGTTATAAATGTGTGTATTGCGGATGTGTGTGTGTGTGTGTGTGTGTGTGTGTGTGTTGTGGGGGTGTGTCCCACATGTGCATTGGGGTGTCTGTATGAAGTCACACAAGTCCCACCTGCAGTTATGTTTTTGAAGGCTCGGGATCAAAGGTAAACCTCTGCCCCGGCTTTTGTTGTATGTCTGTGTGTGTGTGTGTGTGTGTGTGTGTGTTCTTACAGCCAGCTTGCTTTTTCATTACGAGAGCAGGAATCTGCTTCTCCGCACGCTTTTTCTCTTTAAGACAAGAAGTTATACAATGTATAACTCTTAATTCTATATCATTCGCATAATTATTTTGAAACTGAGGTAGGCCTAAACCCATATTCAACATAAAACTAGTTGTTAGTCTTAATCCTAGAAACTGATCTAAATCCCAAGCTGGAGGGTGCTCTTTGGGAAAAAAGCGAAACTGGCAGCGTAGCGGCGGTTCCGACCCCATGCTCAGGACACACTTCCGAAGAATGTTTACCCCCACCACCTCCAATTGCACCACCTCCTTGACCGTTTCCGAGAAACAAAGAGGAGGAAGAGGGGAATTGGTTTGACTTATAGCCCCCTCTCACGCAGCAGCGGCACCGAGGAGCGTTGGGGCAGCGAACACCGATGCATCAAAGCGCTTTTTCGGCCAACTCCTGCTGAGACACGCACACACACACTGTGAGTTATTCAGATCAGACTTGGACAGAGTGTCCCCCCCCACCTTCCCCACTCCCGGGAGGGACAGCTGTGGGTAGGCAGGGGCCCGATATGAAATTCTGACAAAAATATAGGCCTGAGCAAAAATATCACAGTATTACGGTATTGCAATTACAGCTTCAAATTGTGTTGCTCTGAAATGTCTGATTACGAAAAACGTCATTCAATACGCAATTTTAAAACATCAAGAACATCAACAGTCAAATGAAGGCTTGTGCACACTCTACTATTCACACTACGCAAACTTGGGTCAGAGGCACAATCTTTAAAAAAAAAACGTGTGTGTGTGTGCGCTTGCGAATGTGTGTATCGCAGATCAACTTTGTGAAGGAGCAGTTTGGCGAGACGCAGAGGGAGTGGGTGCTGCTGGTGTGTATCGGGGCGTCTTCGGGCACCGGTCGTCTCCTCTTTGGTAAAGTCGGTGATCTCATACCTGGAGTGAGAAAGATTTACATGCAGGTACAGTGTCCACACACACCTACACACACACACACACATACAGTATTATTGCGTCATTTAGTCCTCAAGCCCTTAAGCATCTGTGTGTTTGTACAGGTGGCTTCGTTCATGGTTCTGGGCCTGATGTCCATGATGATTCCGCAGTGTGAGGTGTTTGAGGGTTTGGTGGTGGTGTGTGTGTTCATGGGACTGTGTGACGGCTGCTTTATCACCATCATGGCCCCCATCGCCTTCGAGCTGGTGGGACCCATGCAGGCCTCACAGGCCATCGGCTACCTGCTGGGCCTCATGGCAGTGCCCATGACTGCAGGCCCCCCAATTGCAGGTGAGTACACACGTTAGTGTTTCCCTACATTTTACCCAACATGGACCCCCACCTTACACTGTATAGAACTATCAGCTTTGTAACGTCCAGAAGCACAACGTATCACAAGTTCCACACCTTGAATGTTGTCCAACGTTGACCACACCTTATACACATCCCAACATTGACTCCACACCATGCATGTTACCGAGCAGCGACCACACTTTACAAACAACCCGACACTGACCCAGCATGTTAACCCACCATTGCCCCTAACCTTGCATGTAACCCAGCGCTAACCTTACACCTTACATGCTACCTAACACTGACCCTACACCTTAACGCACCAATCAACAATGACCTGCGCGTTACCCAACACACTGCCCAAAACTGACCCCACACTTTACACTCTACCTATTGACCCAGTGACTTAGACATTAACCAAGACTGGCTCCACTCCTTATTAGAGGTGTGAACCTTCACTGATCTCATGATTCAATCGCGATTATGACGATATCTCGAAGCATCGCGATGCATGCCATCAATTTTTCTACATTACTTCACATTGCACGCAGATTGGGCATGGATCACAGATTGGGCAGCCATAGTTGCTACTGAATTTTTATGCCACAGCCAGAAAATCACCAAGCAATGTCATTATGGTACAATCCAGGAGTTTTCAACTGGTTCTGTCCCAGGGACCACCGCTCAGACTGTGTTGGAGGGAGTATTTTTTGTATGACTTTTTAGATATTTGCATTAAATTCATTATTCTTAAAGAAGCCCAAATCAATTGGAAATGTTTTGGAAAAAAAATACATTTTTAAAAGTGAGTTCAGTAGTAAAACGGGACCGCATGTCACAGACCACCTGCAATGCCGCCGTAGACCGCTAGGGGGCAGCGGACCTCCGGTTGAAAACCTCCGTTATAATCGATTACGATCTGCCATTGCATCGATGCAGAATCGTCCACATCTGCATTGTGATGCATCGATTATGCGATTAATTTCAACACCCATACTCCTTATACACAACCCCAACACTCACCTCACACCCTGCATCTTACCTACTACAGACCACACCTTACACACTAGTGAAAACTGACCCCACGCCTTACACGCTTCCAGACACTGACCCCCTACAGATTTCCTAGAGAGACCCAATACCCTGCATTTTATCTAACATTCACTTTCACATCCTGCATGTTACCCAATATTGACCACACCTTACATGTTACCCAACACTGACCCCACACCTCACACTCTTCCAGACACTGACCCCAAACCTTGAATGTTACCCAACACTGACCCCCCACACCCTAGACGTTGCTCAACACAGACCTCATACCTTTCAGGCTATCCAGACACTGACCCCAGCATGGACCCTACACCGTACACATGACTTGACAATGACCAATGCACTGAGAACTACCCAAACCTTGGCTAGTACCTCATACTGATCCTACACCTTACTGGCCACCCAACACTAATGCCATACCTTACATTTTACCCATCATTCCACACCTTAAATGATGACCCCACACTCCCTCACTTTACCCACCATTGACCCCACGTCTTACGTTTTACCCACCACTGACCCCACGTCTTACACATTAGCAAACACTGATGTGATGAAGTGGAAGTGTTGAGCCGAGAACCATTCAACAGTATTTAAAGTTTATATATGCATGCTATCTTTCATTATGTGTTTTATTATTGTTCAGTTATATAAAACGGTTGTAGATTTATTACTTTTTAAAATGAGCAATACATTATCATGACCATAAAGAAGACTTTTATGTTTTGCCAACCCCAGGCAGTGGAGCATACTTTTCTTACAGTTTAAGGCCCGGGGCTGTAGCAACATATTTCTTCTTTCACATACACACGGAGAAAAAGAAGATGAAAGTTGAAATGAAACACATCAGATTTTGCATAAATATGCTGAACAAGAATTTCATATAGCCTGCCAGCTGGCCACGCATACTTCAGAGAAAATGTGGGTTTAGGTCTAAGTTTTCCCGTACATGGGGTAAATCGACAGGATTAAGCTTTATTTTCACAGGCAAATTCCACAGCTCTCAGATGTCCCTTAATGCTTTTCTGTCAGTGACCAAAGGTTGCCAGTCCTGCTCTCACAGTGGGGCTATGTTCTTCTCTTTTCTTTTCTTTTTTTAATCAACAATCCCTAAAACTCTGAAGCCGTGGCATGATCATAGAATTATTTCCTAGAACACTGGCTCCGGTTCCAAAACATTAGGATAATCTATGAAACTTTGGGATCTCTTCTGAGAATTGTTCAAAGCGCCGCTGTCCCTGGAAACACTGGGTTTTGGTTTTGATTGGCTCTCGAGTGGTTTTTGTTTCCGATACTTGGCAACCTTTTTAAAACCCCTGCTAATAACTCAACAGATTTCTCCATGCCTTCATGCCCTTGCAGTGTTTTACAATGAACTCTTTATAAGTTCAGTGCACTCTTAAATGCTTTGCTGACGTTATCATTTTGTACAGCAGCTATTTTCATTAAATATTTCTGTTTAAGTTACTTGTAATATTTAATATCATACAGCCCTCCATTTACTGGCAATCCTTCCACAGTTCAAGTTTGGTTTTATTATTTTCTTAAACTTGTACTATGCATCTACATGACATTTTAACTAGAGATGGCAAGTAACTATAGAAATGCCACTGTTACTTAGCAACTGCGTCAGACCGTAATCTGGATCAGTTATAGAAAGGACCAAAATACATAATGCTTACGAGTGCTGACGGTAATACGTTTGTGCAACTCACTGTAAAGTGAAAATAACTTGAATGCATCAGTGAAAATGTGTGTTTTTGATTAGAAGTTGTTAGACTGGTGTCAGTGTCAGTTACATCAGGGGTCAATACATTGCGTAGTGTGATTTCGAGTTTAAGCATGTTACTGATTCCTGCTGGATGAGATAATGCTAATTAAGAACTCACTTTGGCCTTTTTCTGTTTCAAACTTGGCAAGTGATGATCAAATATTGCACAATCAAGCTTCCAACTTTCTTCCAACTAGAGATTTTATTATCTTTTTTTTATTTTTCTGTTAATTCCTAATGTAATTCATATTTTAAAAAGTGAAATAAAGTGAGGGATTATTTTTTTCATTGTGAACACACCACAGCACAGCACATAGCGAACCACAACGAAATGTGACCCATCCATGAAGAAGCAGTGGGCAGCTGATGGGCAGCACCCAGGGAGAAGTACTTGGGGACGGTAATTGCCCAGGTACCGTTACCAACCCGGGACTTGAACCAGCAACCTTCCGATCACGGGGCCAACTCCCTAATCGTTACACTACCAACTCCCCCACATCTCTACCACAGCAGTCTTTGTGCTATCGATGTTCACTAACATTCTGGGTGACACATATAGCAACTATCAAAACGTACACACTAATTTAATGGAATATCTAACTAAGTAACAGCTATATCACAGCATTTTGATTTCATTTTTAACGCTGATGTAAAGACTGCAAACCAACAACGGACTGCTTCTTTCCCCAGGTCTTCTTCATGACTACTTCAGGAATTATCATGTAGCTTTCTACCTGGCCGGCGTGCCCCCCATGGTCGGGGGCATTGTGCTGTTCTTTGTGCCATTGGCACACAAGCGTCTGCTGAAGCGGCAAGGCGAGGGGGCAGATCCCAGCACTGACCGCATGCTGAAGAACTGCTCCAACGGAGACATGCTGCCCGGATACACCGACATGGAGACGCACATATGAGCCCCGTACCTGCGCAAAGGTGAGCACAATAAAGATACAATTCGTTTACAATGTAATAAACAATACCTTTGCCCATCACTGTCGTAAATGTTGATCAGTTTTTTAAGTTCTTCAGTTACAAGTTCCAAAGAATGTTCAAAATGCCCAGCTTTCACACAGACGCAGTTGTCTATGAGGCACTGGGTTTGCAAAAGTACTGCAGATATATATTTAAGCTTTACTTATAAACCTAATTTTGTGTGAAGTAGTGCGAGATTCTTGACTGGGGCACTAACAGAAAAGCCGATCTGTCGACGCGTCGACGTCAGAGGCACAAGTCGACGACCCCTGAGAGAAGTCGACAAGTCGTGTGTTATTTCCCTCTCTCCGCGTGTGTGCTTGTGTACACAATGCCATCTCTGCCTCTGATTGGCTTACGCTGACATGCGTACCTTGACTTAACCAATTATTATAGTCTCTTCCTAAAAAGGGCGGGAACGTTGGCGTGAGGGGAATTTAAACACAAGACGATGTTTTGTTTTGTTTTGTTTGATTGGCATGTTGACTGTTAATGTTACAGAGAACTTTAATAAAAGTTGCTCATTGTTGCAACCTGTGTTCCTCCGCTGCGTCTGTGTGATGACGTCATCAAACGACTTGTCGACTCGACTTCGACTTTATTGACGGATAAGTCGATCTGAAAACATTCGAAGTCATTAATGCCTTAGTGTATACTAGATTACATATGTAATACATACCAATTACAGTTACAGTGTTTCTTAAGTAACTAATTGCCCTGCTGTCCCAAGTCATGATCAGATGGACTTTGCCATGGCCATATTTAAAAACCTCATAAAATAAGAGGATAATTCTAACTTCTAAAACTTTGTCATTAAACGTGTATGGTATTGAATTCTTTTACAGTGTTAGTTTTATTATGTTTGATAGTGTGTTGTTAATTATACTAGTGAACAAAAATACATTTCCATTCCTTATTAAGAATTTACGTAACAAACAAGGAATGAATTAAAGTAGCTGTTATTTGTGACGGGCCGTTCCGAAGAAACATTAATAAATTCTAAGCATCTTGAGTGTTACTTAACACATAATAAATATAAGATTATCGATAATATAACATTAAAAAGGATCAAAACTGTGATTCAAGAGATCAATATTGCTACCTCCAACGCTGATTGAGGTCTAAACATTATGATACAGTGGATGTCTCACACGTGCAGTTTAGCAGTTGGTTCAGTGCTTTTTCTTTTCTCTCTCTCTCCCTCTCTCTGTCTCTGCAGGGATTCACATCACCAGCAATGTTCATGGTGTGTGTGTGTGTGTTTGTCTTTTGAATGAGTGTGTATGTGTTTCTGCGTGTTTTATTCATTGATCCTCGGATCGGTCGTAGACTGTTTCTTCCCACTTTTAGTTAAGGAGAATGGACCTCCGTCAAACTTTGCCCACATTCTTCCCCACCTTTTTCCTTTCCGCTCGCTGTGGAATTCGGGAGTTTAGGAAGGTGTTGCTGCCAGCTTTGGGGAGGTGAAACTCCCCCTCCTCTGTCCCTCCAGCGTCCCTCCACCTCCGGAAGAGAGCCAACTAATCTGCTCCCACGCAGCAGCAGCAGCAGGACCCAAACCCAAAGGAAAAAAGGAAGAGAGAGAGAGAGAAATCACCGTTGGGTCGGAAAACTCTACTAGCGGCTTCGAGTCGAGACAAGGAGAAAAGGTGATTCAATCCAGGAGAGATGAACCTTTATACAGCATGAAAAAGAGAAACTTCCCTTTTTAGAAAAGATTCATTTCTCTTTAAAGACTTTCCCGGAGTACTATCTTCTTTTATATAATTTCTTTTATGTGTACAAATCAAATTTATGTCCTTATTGAATTTGTGTCCTCCAAAAAATATTGCTTATATTGTCCTACACCTCTTTCCCTGTAGGACGTTCTGGTCAATGTTGTAGTTTTGCTTAAATACAGGGACAAAAATATCGGGACACATGGCCATTACACAGATATGATTTTGTTTTTTAATGGCATACCATTCTAAACCCATATGCTTTAGTATAGAGTTGGCCTCCCTTTTGCAACTGTAACAGATTTTGGGAGGACGTTCCACAAGATTTTTAAAGATGCAAGAAAAAACACGTTCAACAGAAAAAGGAAAATCCACAAAGCATATTATTCGAGTTTGTAACGAATGTGCAAACACACTGCAAATTGAGGAAAGCGTTTTCTCCTTGAATTTTTAATCTTACAAATTCAAACGTATTTGCACTGCAAATACAGGATACACATAGAGCTGCAAATAGACAGAACGCGACGAAAATATTTCCGTGGTGCACTTTTTCGGGCGTATTTTTTTTTTAATGGAGCCAGACAATCATTTGCGGATGTAAAGTAAGTATGCGGACAGATGGTTGAAATGATTACTATATTAGGAAATAGTCAAGAAGATGTGCGGCAAGTGGTAGGTTTGATGTCAAGTCAGATTTATTTATAGAGCATATTTAAAAGCAACACTGTTGCGTGTTGTTGCACCGAACATAATAAAAATATTTGAACAAAAATACAATCTACACAGACCATAAATACAGGCAGGTCTTCAGTGACATGATGTGAGGGTGTTTCAAAAACCAGAGCATGAAACCCAGTCTTTAGAAGGAATATAAAAGTTGAAATATTGGTGATTAAATTGGGCCGTTGGTGGCGTAACGTTAGGGTGTTCGCCCCGTGATCAGAAGGTCGCAGGTTCAAGTCCAGGGCCAGTAAAGTTATCACTGAGGTACTCATGAGCAAGGCACCGTCCCCAAGGACTGCTCCCTGGGTGCTTGCTAGCTGCCCACTGCTCCCTCACGGATGGGTCAAATGCAGAGGTCACAGTTCGTTGTGGTGCACTGTGTACTGTGCTGTGGTGTGTTCACAATGACAAATAATCACTCACTTTCACAAAAGAAAAATGTGTGGTAATTGCTGAACAGCATTGTAGTCTGTAATTGCGCCGAGAGTGCATATGTTTTTTTTCTTTTCTTAACTCAAAACCATGCAGTTTGCCCGATATAAATAGTTACGTTTTAACGTTTCCGTTTCCGTGCCATTGAAAAGCACGTGACCGCCCGTAAGTGTAATTGTAAAGACGATTGAGCGCCAAATTCAATCAACGTGCAAAAGCATGTTTGTTAAACAATTATGAACAGTGGTTAGAAAATGCTTACATTTGTGCAGATGTACAATTAAAGAAAATCTAATGTTTTTTTCCTGCATTTTCTGCGCGTTTCTAAAATGCGACATCCGCCTTGCCATTATAATAAAATTGTTCTCTGAATTTCTTCAGCTTGTAAAGTCAAAGTCAAAGTAAACTTTATTGTCATCTCTGCTATATACTGTACAGATATATACAAAGAGACGAGACGACGTGGCTCCACTTTTCACAGTGCAACAAGAAATAGAAAACAAAGAACAAATAAGGCACATGGAATAAACAATAAGTAGAATAAAAAAATATACATTTTTAGCTAGAAATTTTAAACTAGAAATAGAAGTAGAAAGAGAAACAGTTTGGATGCAGTATTAGCTACAAAAGTGAAAATTAACTTTCACTGAATGTGCATGAAGTTAATAAAAATTCTATATCCAGTCTATTAATAAAAGTATCTTCTGAAAAAGTCTGACTAAAATTTAAGTTTGTGCAGATATTATAGCAACATTAGAGAACCAGATTCTGTGCAATACTTTTCAATAATTTGGGCAGATACAGTTAGTTAAAAAGTGACCAGTGATATATAAATATACATATATGTATGTATTTGCAGTGTGTTTACACCTTTTGTTGAGGACGTAATTAATATGCTTTGCGGCGCGTTTATTTCTTTTGAACGTGTTTTTTATTTTTTTTAATTGCACTGGGCTTTCCCACCCAGTCTGTGGAAACGCACTTGACAGTGGACAGTGGATTACGTATTCTTTAACAACTGTTTGTAAAGGCAGATCGCATGGCTAGAGGAGCTTGGCGTTAAACAACTGTAATGAGATGATGAACACAACGACGGAGAGGAGTGTCCCAGTATTTTTGGCCATCTAGTGTAGTTTGTGACCATGCGGAGCATCAGCTGCAGTGCACGTCACGTCCATGCTACTGTGCAGAAAAGCGAGATGACGTAGAAGGGTAAAGCGAATTCTCGACCGCTCTTTGCAAACCTCAGCCGCAGGACTTTACTATGCAGCCACGAATCTCGAACTGTGCTTTTATTTGATGTTGTTTAAGGCCAGTCAGTCCAGAGCAACGTCCGGTGCCAGTCAGCTATGCTAATATAGCCTTAAATCATCAAACATTTTTCCTCTTCAAATATTACTACAACATGAGAAACAGTCGAGTTTTTTTTGTGCAAAACGTGGTTTTTTTTTTTGTTGTTCTTTTTTTCTAACCATAATGTCTGCTTTTGTTTGCAAAAGTGAACTAGCTCGCAGTAAAATCATAGAGTGTTGTAATTTTATTTTAAAAGATGGCGAAAACATTAACACATCTGGTGCTTTTTATTTTAGGGAAAACAATAACCCAGTGATGTTTAGTGGAATATACGTAAAGGAGGGCTTTCGCTGCGTCTTGCCAGGACAATCGATGTTTTTTTGCGAGTCTGCATAGGAAGGAATGTACAGAACTTGGCTTGCTTCTTGCAAAGAGGTATTTTAGTATTACGGTGTCCAAAGTGGACAATATGTAGGTCAGTATTTATGCCCTTTTGAAAAAAAAAAAGTGACTTTTTGTTTTGTGCTTTGTTTTCATTTTGTGGCATTTTTTTCCTCACCAATCTCAAAATGACAACTGAAAATCTTACACTGATTCAAAACCTGATCAGAGCTGCCATTAACTGTTCTACCTCCGGCTAAGATCCCATTAATCTGACTTTTTCTCTCAACAAAACAGTTACTGTATGAGGCGATTTCATCTTGACAGACAGTAAACAATGCCTTTTAAAGAATGGTGTGGTAGCATTTCTTCAGACCCGAAGTTGCTTGTGTACTTACATTAACTGCGATCTGTTCTACAAATTTGGTTTTAGAGCCAGCTAATTAACTTTAAAAGTGAGTCCAAGCCATTTGGGAACTTTCAGGTGATTTTTTGTATAAGATTTCAACAGAAAAAAGATTCCTCTTGTAAATCCACTGTGAACTTGAGAGAGGCAGCAGTGATAGCTAGCTGGCAACCGCTTATTTTTTGTATCTTGCATGTTTGTTAAAATGTTGGGTAAGTAACTGATGCTTCATAGAAACGTTATTGAATTTATCTGAAGTCATACAAATATTATGTTAGCTAGTGGTTGTTTGCTAGCGGCAATAAATAACTTAAAGCAATCACGCTTATAAAATAAATAAAATATTTTTAGATGACATATTGCTGTATATGCTTTCTAGGAATAATGGGCCTCATTCTCAGGTTTTTTTTTATTTGTTCATGAGAAGGTTCCTAAGAAAAGTGCCTCTCTGAGGATCAAGGTAGTATTACAAGCACGTGTCTTGTATCTGTGCAGTAAACTCATGCCTATGGTATATAAAACACCTGACCAAAAGTCTTACATGCATCTGTTTATCTTATACATTACAGTTATTGCCGGGTCTCTTCCAAAAGTGACAAAAACTAAAAATACCATCAATGTAAAAAAAAAAAAAAATCATACTTAAGCAGGTCATTAAGTTAAAAGCTACCAAACCCATCCTTTAATAGCATTGATGACTTTCTGTCCAGCTTTTCATTGACCACTGTGGAAACATACTGTCATGGAGACTCGTTAAAGACCAACAGGTCGCCTGTTACAAAAAGAGCTTGGAAAAGGGGGAGGGGGACACTATAACCGGTCACGATGGACACTAAACTGCCTCAGTAGCCCCTCTTCAGGTTCAGTCATGCACTTGAAAACATGATTCTGTCACTAAGTCGTGGTAACATACTTCTTTCCTTTACTTCAACAATCATTTATGCCATCTCAATGAACTTTTATGAGTTTCCACAGGTACAGCTTAAGAGAAAATTTGAAGATGGCAACTTAAAAATTAAGTTGTAAATATGGCTTCAGTTTAATAGCAAATGTGTTAATACACCACTTACACTGTACAAAAAATTCCTCTGGTTTAACTTAAAAACTTAAGCTTAAGTGCCTAAATGTTTTAAATAAAATCAACTCTCTAACTAATTTTAGCTTTGTATTCTACTATAAGGCTAGTTTTAGCTTTGTGTTGTACTATAAGGCTTGTTTTAGCTTTGTATTGTACTATAAGGCTAGTTTTAGCTTTGTATTGTACAATAAGGCTAGTTTTAGCTTTGTATTGTACTACAAGGCTAGTTTTAGCTTTGTATTGTACTACCAGGCTAGTTTTAGCTTTGTATTGTACAATAAGGCTAGTTTTAGCTTTGTATTGTACAATAAGGCTAGTTTTAGCTTTGTATTGTACTATAAGGCTAGTTTTAGCTTTGTATTCTACTACAAGGCTAGTTTTAGCTTTGTATTCTACTACAAGGCTAGTTTTAGCTTTGTATTGTACAATAAGGCTAGTTTTAGCTTTGTTTTGTACTACAAGGCTAGTTTTAGCTTTGTATTGCACAATAAGGCTAGTTTTAGCTTTGTATTGCACAATAAGGCTAGTTTTAGCTTTGTATTGCTATTTGTAAGAAGTCCCCATTTGATGTTTCTCTTAGAACTTTACATTCTACATGAAGGTTGTATCTGATTTATCTGTTAGATGCTGTATTTTACTGGAAAGAAACCCAATGTATTGGTATTTCAGTTCTGCAAATTTCAACACATACAGTTTGTGGCGTATTAACCCATAGCGATATCCATGAAAACTCATAAAAGAAAACTCCTTTAATTATAGTAGAAGTAAATTTTTTTAAAAGTGTGCACATGACTTATTGATCAAATCATTTTTTACTGCGTCAAACCAGTGCTGATGTTCCTAAACCAACTGATTATACCTCTGTAGATTAGTCAGTAAAAGGAATGGCTCGGTGAAGTGGTGCGAGCTTGCGGTTGACTGATTGCTCGGTTGAATATTGCATTATGCTTTAACGTTCTGTTAAACATTTGAGTGAATGGAACAAACCCAGATTTTTTTTGTGGAGGAACAAGGCAAGGAACCACATACCTCAGAAACCTACCGGTTAATCAACATACTGTTAATTTTATAAAGATGGTGCATTTCCGCAACTTCGCTCGCTACAATTCCGCCATTGCAGTCGTAAACGGCGCTAGCCTCAAAACTACTAATCCTCAATCTCTTTTCCCTCACTATTTTTCCTACTCCTTCCTGTAAACCGATTATCAGTGCTAACTTTTGTAAACTCTATGAACACTCATCTCGTATTAACTAAACGACCTTCGCCATAGACCTCTCCCTTATTCGGCTTTTTGTAGGGCCATCTTGTGTCAAAACTGCAAAGCGACTCTTTGTGTCCAAGCCCTTTGTTGAGCGTGTGTGTGTGTGTGTGTTATATCCCAAGTGAAAATCTTTCCCACTGTTTCGTTTCAGAACCTCAGGGATTACACTTTTTTCCCTCATTCCAACATTTTTTGGACCCATTTTGAGACATTCCTCCTGTCTCCCGCTATGGTACAGCTGCAGTCCGCAAACTGACTTTTGGGATATAATTAAGGATGCCAGTCGGTTTATACATTTTGCCCCAGATTAATCGGATGTAATTCATGACTAGTTTTTAAGCTGTTTTTTTCCACCAGTTACAAAACGAAATCTGCCCACACCCTTGTTTTTCCGGTGTCTTTAATTATATGTACGGAAGATTTGCAAACAAGCTCATATACTTTCTTCCTTGATTTATTACAGTCAACTTGTGTGTGTGCGTGTGTGTGTGTGTTTGTGCATTAATTTCCTTGATTTCAGTATAATTTCATGCTCTGTGTTCTGCGTTAATACATTTTTCATATACATTTTTTCTGATGAAAGGGTGTCTTGGAACCTCCCTGTTTTCTTACCTCATATAACTAACTGCATTTGGCCTTCCTCCTCCTCCTCCTCCTCCTCCCCCCCCACACTGACCAATCAAATCTGCGATTCACAAATATATATGCATGTTTATATCAGCAACTTTTTTTATTTTTATTAATTATGTTTATACACCTTTTTTATTACTGTTATTAGGTCATTACGCTAAATAGGTTATCATAATCCTGTTTGATTAGCCAGTGACGTCTGAGGTCTTTGTAATTACCGATCATACATAGTGTACACATAATAGGTCATTTGTGGTCGTTTTTAGACCTGTAACCAATAAAACGGCTTTAAATCTCACCGTCACAACCGTGCCTGCTTCAAAAAGGGCCGAGAGACACACAGCATTTTGTAATTCAATTATTGATTGACGGATCAATTACTTTAGAATTTTCTGGTCACAGATAAAAAATATTTTCTTCTTCTGAAGAGTGCAATTCTCATGTATGCACATATATAAAATTATATTTAGTTTTTTTTTTTTTCTTCTAATCTTGTATATCTTTTAATCTGCCACTATGCGAGAACTGGCTTTATGAACACGCTTTAAAGTTTTGCAAAGTTGTAACAAAATTGTTTCCTTTTTAAAAAAAGTGAATTAAAGCTCTTTTGTAGAATAAATGTCATGTTTATAGATAGGTGCAGTTTCCCGTATATAACAACCCTTTATATAAAATCATGCAATCTTGTTTCTTTAAAAAAAAATTATTGATGTAAATTGGGTCTACAATTGCAATCCCTGTCAATTACATTTTGTGGCTAATTATAATAATTTAATCAAATTTTGTGGTTTATCTTATTTAATTATAATAAACACAAATTTTGATATAATTATTGCTTATAATTGCTTATATAAATAGACTTTTTAGTACAAACAAATTTTTTAAATGTATTCAGTCTTCATGGTATAATTTTGATTGAATTAAAGCGATGCCTTTATATCCTCTTTGCACATTCCCTTTGGAAACCTCAAGATTTTTTCCCTGCCTCTAATGTGTATTCTGTTTTTGTTCTCTTCCTAATTAAATGAAACTGAGTTAAAAGGATTATGTTATGCTGCTAGACATGTAATTTTGTGTTTATGAGAAAAGCATTGATCATCTGTAATAAACACATTTTTTACGATATTAAACCAACAATAAACCACACTCTGTTAGGTTTCTCTTGTTCGAGAGTTGCATATTTCAGTCTGCACTTGCTGTCATTTGTAATGATCATTGTCACATTAACAAAATAATATTTGGCATCCATCTCTGCAATTAGATTAATCCGTTTATTGTACTTTCACAAACAGACTGGTAAGCAGAGTTTCAGCGCTTTCAGCTGCATGTCCACTATCTTGTAGCTTTTGTCTTAGGGCTGTTGCTAAGTTTGTGTATTTTTGTTTCTCTTGAGCAGATCACTGTGAAGTTAAAAGTCGCTGAGTGGAGTGAAGTTCTCACTTTCATTTAGTGATTTAGTGATTACCCTGCCTAGCCTACATTTCCTACCAAAAACAATTTTGGGCAAATACGGATGACCCAAAAAAAATAGAACTGGCAATGGCATTATGAGAGTTCTATTGAACAAAAACGCACGTACACACACACACACGTACATTTGTTATTGCAACTTTGTCAGGACCAGTTAGGCTTTCCTGTTTAGCCAGAAAACCCAAACATTCACACAAACATGTTTGTTGTAGTAATTTTGTAAGGCCCAGTACTGCTTAGTAAGGACATCTAAACACACACACTTTTTCTAGTATGTGTAAGGGCCAATTAAAATGTTCCCATTAAAATGTGTTCCTGTTTACTAAATAAATACACACACACACACACACACAGACGTTTGTTCTAGTAACCTTGTGAGAACCAATTAAAGTTTTTAGTCAAGCTGTCTAAACACAAACACACAATTCATTCTAGTATTCTTACCAGATTGTTTCTGTTTGTGTATCTTTTTGATGTAGATACGTTTTCTTTGTGAGGACCAATTAAAATGCGTTTATTAATTACTTTTCAAAGGACCTCAAATACAAACACACAAACACTCACGTTTGTTCTAGTAACTTTGTGAGGCCAAGTAATGTGGTCTTCATAACAATAATGCAGTACTCTTTTATGAGGACATCCAAATATGCACACACATTCTATTATCTTTGTGAGGAAAAGTTAGAATGTCCCCATTTAAAAAAATCCTTCCAGTTTAGCTGACATTTAAATACACACACACACTTATGTTCTGTTAATTTTGTGAGGACCAGTTTAAAAGTCCCCATTAAAAATGCTTTCTTCAAGACAATACGCACGCACACGCACATACATACGCACACTTGCTCTAGTAACTTTGTGAGGAAAAGTTAGAATATTCCCATTACAATGCTTTCCTGTTTAGCAAGGACGTCTAAACACACATATTTGTTGTAGTATTTTGTGAGGACCAATTTAAAAGTCTCCATTTTCAAACATGCTTTCCTATTTAGTGAGGACATCCAAATACACACACACACACACACACACACACACACACACACACATACAAACACAGTAAAGTAAATTAAATGTCCTCATTAATAATGCTTTTCTGTTTAGTCCTGTTTATATTTGTTGTAGTATTTTGTGAGGACCAGTTTTCAAACATGCTTTCCTGTTTAGCGAGGACGTTCAAACACACACACACACACATATACACACACATACATATAAACAAACACAATAAGGAGAAGTTTAAATGTCCTCATAAACAATGCTTTCCTGTTTAGTCAGAACATCTAAAACTATGCTTGTTCCAATAACTTTTTAAGACAGTTCAGCTGCTTTCCTGTTTAGTGAGGACATCCAAATACAAACAAGTGTCAACTGAGAGTATCTTCTTTTGTTGTGTCATTTTTCTTCATTGTTTCAATCCTTTTTCCCCACAGTGAAATCCTGGTAAACTGACCTAACATTTCAAGAGCTGACCACAAGAGGGAGACTGTGCTCTTTCATTCACTCTTTCTCTCAGTCTCTCTCTCTCTTCTTTTTTTACGGTCTCTTTCACACGTTCGCACATTTTTCATAGCCTTGGTTTCCTAAAATTGGTTTCCTGGGGAAAGTCACTGAAGGGCAGCAACATCTTGTTTCAGTCAGCTTTTACAGTTTCAGTTAATTGAGAAAATGGGAAATTGTCTGTTTTTAGTAGTTGAACATCACACACACACCCACACACGAGGACGATACTGAGGATATTTCCACATGTATGTGTCATTATGACAGCGTTTACATTCTCTGTAACGTTTTCCAACCTAAACCACACACACACACACACACACACACTCACATACTCACGTAGACCCACATTCACACACTAATGTGACACATCATTGTACAAGAATTCTGCTCACATGCCATAAGGTAACCTCTGATTCGCCATGATTTCACCAACTCGTATTTCCACAAATAGAACCTCGTCTGCACATGCATGCTGACTCAGTTCGTCCTTTTGATATAAGTGAATTCCACCGTCGGGGGAAATTAACCACCATAACCACTCGTCCAGCAGCATCAGGTAAAGAAATATGAAAATAATACTGAATGAAACCATGATTCACAATTCTCATTAAATTTCATTACCTCTTTTCTCTTTTAATCTTTCTTTAAATATAGAAGTTGATGGTGCAGCATATAGCAAATACACATGAGTCAACGCCAGAGCTTCACCAGAAGCGGCAAGAGGGGAAATGAAGTAACAAGAGCAGTTGATAAAGGAGAGGAAAACAGAAGAATGCTCAGTGTTTCCCAAGTGTGATGTAACTATGTTTCAAAGTGCAAACACCGATAATGCAGAGGGGGGAAAACGATTAGATTGATAAGAACCTGGATGGTAAACTTAAGGCAGGAAAAAATTAAGAGGAATAAGGGGGGAAAAGTAGCACACTTCTAAAAAATTTCAAAATGAAATTGGTCCAAGAACACAGGTAACCAGGTCTGACGAAATTATGCAAAAATAGCTCTGTAAAAATGGAATGACTGAAGAATTCAGAAGGCAGGGTGGATTTTTTTTTGTCTGAGGAAAAATACAAATCAACTCATTAGTTTTGTATAATACAAAACTTTCTCTGTTCGGATCCTACCAGAGCCAGAGTTACAAGGAATTTAGCCCTTCGAATTGTTTAGTTTTCTGGAGAGCCTTGTAACTTCTCTGGAACACCGTTAGAAAGTAGGAGGGAAAGCAGATGGCATGAGTGAACAGAGACGTAGACCTCAAACTTTGGAAACAGCAGCTCAGCTCGTCCGCGCTCATGTTCTCCACATCTTGGTCAGTGTTAGCTGCTAGAACCAGTCACAGTGTCCACCGATGACCAAGCCATGGTAATGTGAGTAACGTAACATCACCTGGAACTCGATATCCTCCGTGTTACTCACAGCTCACCCCAAGGCTGCTGAGTCTGAAGTACAGGGCTGAGTCAGGCACTGAGGAGACACTGAGACTAAATACGTTGAGTCAAGCAATGCCGATGAAGTGAACAGGACAGAAGAGGGATGCAAAGTCAGGAAAAAGAGCCTGGATATGACACAATTCAGCTCTACCTGAAAGTCATATTCTCCTTACAACGATTCTTTACAAAAATAACTCCAGCAAAAGTTACACCCACCTATTAGACCTGGTTGCCAAACTCAAACATATTGGGCTGAAATGAAAGACCAGTCTAAATCGAGGGCCAGATTATTTTTTATTGAAAAACTTGTATAAATTGAGCATGTTTGTTTACACTCTAGGTGTATTATAATATTTTTTTTCATATGAAAACAGGACGTTAAGTTTTGCTGAATCGTACTGAAACTTCTTTTGAAAAATGAGTCATTTTTTTCACAGAGCACATTTAAATTTGACCCCAGCTGCCTGACTGACTATCAAATGTAACGTTTATTGTTTCTTTTTTTAATGAAGAATGTCACTTATAGGTGGATACCACAAGTTAAATATAAAACTACAGGACTTCATCACAGCCTACCCATTGGCGACAACAGGTAAGCCCTACTTTTTAAGAAGTTACAATACTTAAAAACACAGATTGTGTCTCGTATCATAGCAGAACACTTTCTAAAGGTGATATGGCCCATATGTTTACTGATTTTCATCTTTTCAAGACTTTGCTAGAATTCGTTCATTCATTTGCTGAACCGCTTTATCTCTATTGGGGAGCCAATCCCAGGCCTATGGGCGTGAGGCGGGGACCAACCCTGGCCGTATTCCAACACACCGCAGGGCACACACACACACACACACTCTCAGTCACACCTTATGGGGCCAATTTTGAGCCACCAGTCAACATTTAGAGCATGCTTTTGGAGAGAGCACCCAAAGTCCACACAGAAAGGCCCTACGACCGACCCGGGCGTCGAACGCAGGACCTTCTCGCTGTGAGACGACCAGCGCTAACCACCACCTGCATCACCGTGCTGCCCATAGCAGGTATTAGTTGGGTAAATATTCTTTGTGATTTTGTGTACTAAAAAACTCTTTTATGAATCTTTTTGTGAGCCATATATACCTCTATGATACACCTACAGTTAGGCCTTCACATAGTTAGGCCTAAAATTCACTTTTAGACATGTTACACTTCTTGCAAGGAGGAAACAGAAGACTTCTCCCCATCTTTGTGTTTTCACTACCACAATCACCCCTTTTTGAATCCTTTGTTTTATATTAAACAAGGTTTACAAAGGCAATGCTTATCCTTTATTTAAACAGGTGTCCTGATATTTATTAAAGCTTTTTTCTGTCTTTTTCACTCAGATTGTCAGTTAATAAATATTAACACACCGTGTTTTAACGATCACGAAATAACCCACTTCACAATGCGACTTGCTCCGGTGTTCTCATGGTGGACTTGTGTGTGTTTTGGTTTAGATAATAGGTGACGCACAGGACAGCTGAAATCTTTTCCAGAACATTTATTCAGTCCGGAATTTAATGTTTCCAACTCCAAACCAAACACTTCCACCAGAGCGCTTCCTCTACCAGAGGAACTGATTGCATTTGTAATTTTATCTCTCCTTCTCACTCTCTCTTTTCTCACAAGCACCAAAAGGCTCTGACTCCAAGCAGTATTGCACCTTTTAATGAAAGAAAAAACTCAAAAATATTTTTTTCACCTTTATATTTGATTACAGTTGAGATTTTTTTTATATGCAACAGGTTAAAACCTTCAAGGCATTAAAAATTTCAAGTTGAGCCCATAACATTTCATAGTATTACTGAAGCAAACTTGTTGAACTTAATGCCACTATCATTCCAGACCATACATGCTGAGTCACAGAAAGAGATTCCCATCTTTCAACAACCCTAGAAATCCTCAAAGAAAGATAAGATGTGATAGAAGGAAGATGTGTCAGAGGAAGAAGATTTGGAAATACTACCTTGTGCTCTCTGATTACTATTGTAGAACAAAGTTGAACTGCCTTAACCACTGTATAGAGTACAAGACAATGAAACAATCTGTTTATAGTATGCTCAAGCTGATCACTAAATCATCGTAGAGTTGCCTGAAACCATGATTATTCAGGTATGAGTAATTAAATATTGGTGGGTACCTTAAGGTTGGAATTTGAATCTTGGTTGAGCCTAAAACCATCATTTGGCTCCCAAATGTAAAACCCTTTGCCCCAAAAATTGTTCTGTCTGAATACACACGATGTTACTCTGGAGAAAAATCAACTGACTAGTGGTGTAAATGTAAATTTTAGAAATTGTCCAATGTACTTTTTCTGAATAAATCATGATGTTGCTGGGAGTTCCCCAATTGCCCCCTCCCAAGGTATGGTGCGAGCTTTAACAATGGTGCAATGTGTGAAGACAGCGAGGAAAGAAGAGCAGAAAGAACTGTCCACAAACAGGAAACGAGCTTGCGCTTCGGGTCCAATGCTCGTTGAGAACTTGTACTCATAGATCAGATACTTGTCGCTGCCATCTGCACTGACCACCTTTTGGAAGTCAGAAACCCACTGGTGGGTCTTGTAGTCACCATCGCTGTCCCGTTCATTAGTGTAGAACCCGACCCAGGAGTAAGAGAACGCTTCCCTCCAGTCTGCAAAAGATTTCTTGATGTAGAGGCGAGCACAGGCATAGCCTTCTTGGGTGAACAGTTGAAGGCTGGCATCGTAGCCAGTGACAGCAGTGGGAAGGACTCTGCTGGAACTGTCAAACTGCGGGCCTGTCCAGACTATGGAATAACGGAAGCCCAAAAGACCTGGCTCACTGATGAACTTGTAAAGGATCAGACGCAACTGAAGTCTGTGATCGAGCGCTGTCCAAGTGTCTGCAAATCCCGATGTCTGTCCGTGAAGATGGTGCCAGGTGGAAATGCTGTTGGTCAAATCACTTTTGAAAAGGAACAGTGCTGGATTCATCTGGGCAATGTTCTTAGGAATCCCTGACCAAACAAGTCTTGCATAACCATTTGGTGTAGCTCTCACCTCTAGCTTCACTGTGCCGCAGCCATCACACATTGTCTGGGGAGACTCTATGGAACTTTTCCCCAAAGAGAAGTTGCCCGTTGAGCAGGCCCAGGTTTCTTCATGGACTTTGTACCTGGTGTCTACATCATACCCTGCCAAACTCAGCAACCATCTCAAGCCCAGATCCTCAAAAATTGTCCTTAGACATCTAACGTTATTCAAGTGATTAAGCAGGTGCTCTCTGTTGAGTGCAAGTCTGGGATCGTGTTGTTCCTCACCTGAACAGACTGGCCTTCGGAGTGGAAATCCTGACCTAAATTGAGGTTTTTACTAAGGGCTTGAACTTGCCTCAGGATTTTGGCACTAATGTCATAGGTTTTGTCAGAATCATAGGTTCTTCCATTGCCATTATTCACTTTTTGAGTTAAAAACACCTTATCCGCTCTTATTGGATTGCTGCTTTTCACACGAACCACAATGCGGTCCAGGTCTCGGTCAGGGTCCTCAGGGTGGTTGTAGAAGTCTTGGGTGATGTACGGAGGCAGCTTTGTGCGATCAGTCTCCAAACTCATACTGCCCACAGAGAAGTATTCTGTGTCGATGGAAGCATCACGACATGGAAGAACATGTCCATCCTCATTTTCTTCAGGTGAACAAGAAAGGATGTGCCGAAAATCGAAGCCGCGCTCCAGAATGAATCTAAGCAGCAAGACGTCTTCATCTGAAGGAATTGATACCTGGGTGGCCAGCCAGCGTAGCATCAGAAGTCCATGGCGAGGCGGTTTGTGTCCAAAGCTGGTGTTTTTCAGGTCTGCAATGTTATCTAAACTCTGAGCACCCCAGATACAGAAACACATTGAGAGAAAGGAAAGTATCCTCTGGTACTGCATTAGTAACATTCAGCAAGCTGCACACAATAACCAAATTCTTTTGATCCACAGTCTGCAGAATGCAGTTGCTTCAATCGCACCATTCAGATTTTGACCATCTCCTTCAGCAGAAGTAACAGCATTCCAGTTCTGCATTGGGAAAGTCTTGACGTGCCCAGGTAAATATTTCCCAGATTTAGGCGTGGTTAGCAAAATGAGCATAAATAATAATTAATATCTAAAAACCCTTCCTGCTTTGCAAGTACCGGCAGGGAATGGGTTTTTTGGGCAGGTGTCTTACCGCAATTTTTTATATTCCTTTTGGAGAGCACACCAACTTTTCAGTATGCAGAGTATGAAAAATGACATTAACCTTGTGTTTAGCAATAATGGCTTTCCAGTGGTGATTTCATGTTTCATGTGTCTCACAAATTACAAACCACATATTTTGGTTTCATATAAAATATTTTATTTAAATACAATACAAATACAGATATTCAGTTCCTTTTCACAGTGCAAACATTCAGAAGTTCAGTAAGAGAAATGCTCAGTAGTTTCTTCAATATTTACATATTGGTTATAGGAGCTAAAATGCGTTTTCTAAGTCTTAGATTAAATAGGTTACTTCATAAATAAATAGACTTACTAAAAATCTTAAAAATACAATAAGGTAGGACAGTGCAGTAGAGCATATTGTCTACTTTGGTGCATCATCACATGTTTTTAGAAGACAGCTGAAACAAATGCTGATTAATGAAACAAATGTGTGACGTCATTACACAGTAGATAGATGTTAATAAGGTATGTTTAAATAGGCAGCTTATTTGGCAGAAAACAGTTTAAACAAGTAATGCCCCTTAATATGAAGTTCTTAAAAGCTGTAACAGTTATAAAAATTTCCAGCATATATTTGACGTCCAAAACTGTTGGCAGAACAAGCATTACAGTATAAAAGAATAATCTGACATTCAGTGTCAGCGACTTGGCTCTCACTCTCACTCTCTCTCACTCTTCTTTTCTCTCTCTCTCGCTCTCACTCTCTCGCTCTCTCACTCTCTCTCTCTCTCTCTCTCTCTCTCCTCAAAGTATGGGTTGCGTATCACAGCCCAGGAATTCCAGCCTCAGAGCGATGTCATTGATCCAGCCTCTGGGAAAGATGCGAATGAAGCGAGTGAATAGTGGAGGCTCAAAGATATTCAGCTTCTCCTCGTCAACCTCACTGTTTCCTTCAAAGATCTGCAGATAAATATGAACAAAAGCAAACTTTAACACAAACTTGCATTCATAACCTGCTAGTAGTCACATTGTCATAGTGCTTTATTGTTGCATAAGGCATTTTCTGTGTGTTTTTTTTTCTTACATTTGTTAAGAAAGTTAAGCTTTGATGAATATCGTAATGTTTATGAAAACTACATAAATGGGTTTTAAGACCAGATTTCTTGTTAAGAACAGTTGGTCAATGAGGTGCACTTTCAAAAAAAAAAAAAACTTAAGTCATGTTACCTCTCTTGCTCTTATTTTAACAACCAAGGATTCTAAAGTGTTCTTATCATATGACACATTTACTCTACACACTGTGCTTATACCTTCTCTCGCTTGGTTTCCTTCTCAGTGACGGTGGTCCAAGTGCGTCCGTTGTCGCTAATAGCGACCGTAAACTCGGTCACCATCATGTGTGTTAACATTGACCTGGCTCCTTGGGTCAGAATGCCAGTGATCTTCTTCACGACCTCAAAGTCTACCTGTAGCCACTCGTGTGGGTTATTACTCTGAGAAAGAGAAAGCGAGAGAGAAACAGTCACACTCCATGTAGCATGCAAAAAAATTGGATCCATTTGTCTAGCTTTTAATTTTATGACAGATTTCCATCAGCTAAAATATGTAATAATGACTGTACAAGATCTAGAGCTGTCTATACAGTATAAATTGTTCAAGATCTGTCTTCATAAATCTGAATAGTGTGGACAGTTCTGACTGTTCTCATGTGCATATTTTGACCAATCGACCAACCTGCCAGTAGACAAAAGACATTCATGCATCTAACTGACTTGAATTTGAGTCTACGATTCAAAATAGTGAATATTAACAGACACTTACTTGTTTTAATATCTATGTGCAATGCTGTTAACGTTTAACCTAATATAAAATTCTGTGCTCAGTGTTTCCCCCAGAATTGGCTCTGCTCTCCTACCTCCAGCACTACCACCACTGGGTCTCTAAGCAAGACCCTTAACCCTTAAGTTGCTCTCAGGGAAGCTGGCGCTGAAATCAGGAAATGGAAGATGCTCTGGATAAGAGCGTCCGCTAAATGCTGTAAATATAAGTGTAAACGCAAAGTGGCCAGATCTTTCAAAATGAACATGGCACAGAATGGGAGCAGCTCACACGTATGCCAGGTGGGTCTCTGTGTGTGTGTAGCTGATTTTATTAGGAAGTGCCGAGTGATAACTCACAAATGGCCCAGAAAGAGAGACAATGGGCCGAAGGATTGGGACGGACAGCTAGAGGAAACTTCTCACAATGGGGGTTAGCCGAGTAACTACCTGCCCAGCCAGAACACTCACAAACCTAACACATTCCAGACAGTGGGCATCGTGCCCACATATTTTTTGGTGAAAATGATACCAGCAAGGCTTCAGACTCTGTTCTGCAACTCTCAGTTTTAGCCTGGTCAAGAATTATGGCAAATATGAGATTATTATTATTATGGCTTATCCCATCAGGGTTCATCTTTTATATGTAGCAACTCTCTGCAGATCAAAGTGCTTTACCTTAACAATAAAAGCAGGAAAATGATAAGCAACTATCAGAGAATCAGCAACTGGATTATTAATAAGGGTAAACGGATGAAAAGAACAAATTTAAAAGCAGTTAAAAATAAATATGTCCTAAAGGTTAAGATTAAGTCACAGATAACAAATCAGGTTTAATTTGTTTTCATAATCTACCAGTAGCATGTTGCCTCCACATTGAAATAGGATGACTCTAGTTATTTCCAACAATAGCTTGACCCAAGACGGATGGATTGTTGTGGGTGGAGGTACCTTAGGCCTCCACGCATTGGCCCGACCCTGCTGGTTCAGTCTGGCCAAATCGGGGCTCCAGTGCAGCCAGCTACGCAGGAAGGAAGACGCACTGATATGATTGTTGGAAATCAGCTTCTGCTGCATGCCTAGTGGTAGGGAACAGCCTGTAACACACACACACACACACAACTTAAATCAGCACCACTTAAGACACTCATACTAACATCACACATACTACCTTGTCACTGTCAACAGATGGGTTACAGTCTGTAATTGTCAACATAAATATGTTTGTGCTGACTTACTGTTGACGTCACAGCCCAGCAGTTCAAACCTCAAAGTTGGTTTGTTCTTGTAGGTGATGGGGTGAATGCGGATGTAGCGAGCGATGATGGGTGGGGAGAAGAGGTTCTCTCTAACTCTGCTGCCATCCATGTTTCCATTAAATTTCTGTTTGAAAGCACCATTATACCCATTACATATGCTTAGGTACTAGATTACAGTATGTGTAAGAGTTAGCTGTATGACGTAGGTTAGACGATGAGTTGGAGTTTAAGGTAAAGCTTAGGTAAGGACCGGTGGTGGGCTAGGTGTTACACTGGATGTCAGAGGTTTGGTGTTAAGCAAGTTGTTGAAGTTTGATAGCATAGACATTAGTCTAGGAGTTGGGTTAGGCATTAAGTTTTAGGTGTCGCCAAAAGATGTTAGCCCAGATGTTGAGGTTAGGTGCTAGGCTAGGTATGAAGTTTAGGTGCTACTGAAAGATGTTAGGCTAGTTATGAAGTTTAGGTGCTACTGAAAGTTGCTAGGCTAAGGGTTGACGTTATGTGTTAGGCTAGTTATGAAGTTTAGCCTATGTGCTACTGAAAGATAGGTTAGTTATGAAGTTTAGGTGCTGCTAAAAGAAGTTAGTTTAAGGGCTGAGGTTATGTGCTAGGCTAGTTATGAGGTTTAGCCTAGATGCTACTGAACGATATGTTAGTTATGAAGTTTAGGTGCTGCTAAAAGATGTTAGGCTAGGTGTTGAGGTTAGGTGCTAGGCTAGGTTTGAAGTTTAGGTGCTAATGAAAGTTGTTAGGCTAGGTATGAAGTTTAGGTGCTAATGAAAGTTGTTAGGCTAGGTATAAAGTTTAGGTGCTGCTAAAAGATATTAGGCTAAGTAAGCGTTGAGGTTATGTGTTAGGCTAGTTATGAAATTTAGCTGCTGCTCAAAGATGGGCCAGGTGTTTAGTTTTAGTGTTGTGGATATGTATTAGTCTAGGTTTTGATATGTGTTTGATTGAGAATGTGAGGTTTGAGGCTGTAGATAAGCATTAATATAGATGTTTAAGTTTGATACTAGGCTAGGTGTCAAGTTCAGGTTTGGACATTATTGTAGGTGTTGAGGTTAAGTGTTGAGGATAAGGATTAGTTTAGCTATTTGTTAAGTTAGACATCGGGATTAGAGGTCGGGGATATTGGGGATATATTAGGCATGATGATTAGAGATTTGTGTGAGGTTGTGGATTGGTGCTAGTCTAGGAGTGGAGGTTTAAATGTAGAGGATAAGTGTTAGGCTTGGGATTGAGGTTTTGTGGTGTGGATAGGCATTAATCTAGATGTTCAGATTGGAATTTGCGCTAAGCATTGGGTTTAGATGTTGGGGATGAGTGGTAGTCTAGGTCTTGAGGTTTGGTGTTGAGATTGGAAGTTAAGATCAGTTTTTATTTGGGGATTGGCGTTAGTCTAGATGTTAAGGTTAGGTGTTAAGAGAGGAATTGTGTTTAGAAGTTGGGTGGACATCTCAGACCAAGGGTTGAGCTTAACTGCCAGGTTCGGTGTTAGGCTTAAATGTTTGGTGGCTATGCATCTGTTAAATGTTGACTTTAGACATAAGGGTTGGTGCTGAGATTAAATGTTGCAGATAGATTGATAATTGTTAGGCTAAGTGTAAAGTTTAGGTATTGGGTATAGGTAATAGGCTTGGTACTGGGTGATATTTGAAGTTGAAATGAGATTGTATATTAGGACAGGATGGACTTGATACTTACGTAGGCACGCTCAGTGCTGTTTCCTTTGTAACTCCTCCAGTTTTTCTGGTCCATGCTATAGCTGATATTGTAGATGACTGTGAATGACTCACTTAGACCCATCTTTGTCTTTGCTCCCTGGGTCTGGATGCCATGGACTAACATGGAACGCTGCAAATCCACCTACAACACAAACACACGTTGGTACAAGGCAACATGACCAGGTATTTGGAGCCCACAATAATGTCCAAAAACTGGTCAGTGTAAGAACTGCTGAAAGAAAAAACTTTTTTTGTCTTTACTATGTTTCAATGACGATTTAATGCACGTTATTTGCCTTTCTTTATACAACCAAACATCAACAGAAGTTCACTTCCAGGTGACTTGGCTGCACTTTTTGACACTGTGATTTACTAAAGGAAAGAAACTGTCTATTTAGGAACATCCTTTAGTAGATAACATTATTTTGTTCCTTTGTAAAAAAGGGCATTAACCTCGGAAGTCTGTCTCAGAGTTTTCTAAATAAGGGATTATGCATTACGAATCCAATTCTTATGGTGACCAGTTTTATTTATCAAAGTTTTCCTACCAGGTATGACTCAAAGACTCATCACTGGAACACTCTGTCAGAAAAAGGTGTCTTTAAACTTATGCCTTTAAACAGGTCAGTGATTTACCTGGATCCAGGATTTAGGACTAGTTCCCATCCAGGCATTGACAGATCCAGATAAGTGAAGACGGGCCAGACTTGCCTCCCAATCACCTGACATCAGAAAATGTGATTAATTATAAAATGTCACAAAGAAATATAATCACAAATAATTACTTTACAAATATGTGAGATGTAACATTGGACCTGACAGTTTTTCCCAAATTGCATCATGTTGTCACAATTTATTGTGGACTGTGGTCAGACGAAATATTTAGACTTCTGAAGAGAGACAAAACTGCCTAGATGCTAAGGAGAGTCATTTATCCCTGATTAAATCTAGGATACAAGCTCTCATGCTTTTTCGTGTTGGTGATTAATGATTAACTTAATGATTTAAAGATGTTTGTTGCTGGCAAGGACAGGACGGTGGCGCTGTGGTTAGCTCCGCCACCTCACAGCGAGGAGGCCCTGGGTTCAGCCGTGGTGTGCTCTCCGCATGTTTGCATGGGTTTCTCTGGGCACTCTGGTTTCCTTCCACAGTCCTAAAACATGCACTATAGGTTGACTGGCGAATCTAAATTGTCCCCGTAAGTGATAATGTGTGTGTCCATGTCCTGCTCTTTGTTGGTGCCAGCCCAGGGTTGGTCCCCGTTCGTGCCCCTAGTAGTCCCGTGATACCCCAACAGGGATTAAGTGGCTCAGATAATGCATGACTAATGCTAGCACAGTGTCAGAACTTTTTTTTGTTAGATGGATGTGTTGACTTTGAAATTCTAAAGCGCTTTAAAGAAATTCTATGTAAAATTCTAAATACCAAGCCTCTTACGAACTTACTGTGAAGTTGATTGTGTAGCTATTTGCCCAATGGGCTGCTTATATTTTTTGAGATCTAAAAACCTGGCATTTTTAATATATAAAAAGTCCATTCCTTTTGGATTTCTTATCAGTATAGCGGTCGAGTTTACGACAGCTACATCGTCTTAGTCCTTATTCAAATTCTGTGCAATTACATAAGTCTATCAAACTGACTGCAAAGTGCCGAACCTTACATAACATATCTTTTCGATTTAAGTTACCAGATTTCACTAAAGATATGTTTTACTGACACAATTACACCATTTTTTCATGAATATGTTATAGTTTAGCCACATACCCAGTGTAATAATTAATGAAAATTTTGTTTTTACCATAATGATCAGATGCAGTGATTTGGTCATCATCTATCCAGCCTGACTGCATGCCCAGAGGATAAACACATCCTGTAGGAGATGAGCAATCCAGTTAGTCCAATCTCAAATAAAAGCACGTAGGTGTTTAAAGAGGCACTAACGGGTATAAAGCAATGTCTTGGTAAAATGGGGGAACCTTTTAAAGACCCTTACTTGGGCTGTAGACCAGCAGTTTGGCCCTCATGCCAGAAAGTTGATGCTCTCCTATGGTACACTCCACAAGCCAGGTCCCTACAGTCCTTGGCCTTATCTCCACAGTCCCAAACACTCCTACAAAAAGACAATTTACCATCTTAGCATGTTATGTTCATTTTACAGAGGTCACTAGATGACTCGGATTTAGTCTTCCTGATGACTGAATTGAAAAGTTTACCAACAATGATCAGATGCTTCCATGTTTACCTGGATAAAGACTGAAGACTCCCAAGCGATGCTCTTGGTCTTTTCCGATACTGAATGGTATCCCATGGAAATGAACTGCATGGAACTCCCCTCCACTGCCAACGTTCAGCAAATGCCAGCGAGAGGTCTCGTACTGGGCCACCATCAGGCCTGGCAGAGTCTCTGCAACGTATCCATTTATGGCTACATGCGGAGAAAAAAGGAGATGATGATAAAAGTAAGTATAAAGGTATCAATGGGCCTCATTCACCTACTGTCCTTACGAAGAAATTTGGTTTTAAAACCCACTTGCACAGTTTTCATGAAGATTTTGATGTTAACCAGTTTCACCTTTGCCTACCAACACTGAACCCTTACTCAAAAAGGTCTTAAACCCTTCCAACTGCCAGTTAAATACTGATTTGCATAGTCAGCCCAACCCTGTCTGTGATTTTCTAGGGGGAAGGTTATTATTTGTGCAAAAATCATCGCTGCATAAAATCAGCAGTGTTTTTTAGAATTTCTGAAAAGAAAGTGAAATTGTAAAGTCTGTTTCATTGTCTACACAAATTTAGTCAGTATAAGTCATATACAGTAAGTCTGACAGATGTACAAAGTATTAAACACTTTGACTTTCTGTATTATAATGAACTGCAAAATTTGGTTGCATACCAGCAAATCTGTTGCTTGTTTCAAAGTAGGGATCATATTTGTTGGGTTGACAGGGGGGCTGGCAGAATTTCCTTATGTTGTCGTCAAGGTACCAGCTCTTCTTCTCATCAAAGATCGTGAAGAGGAGGAAGAAGTCCCTTACTCCAGACTGTAGAAGCAAGCGGGGCTTTAAAGTCCCGGGGCGGCAGATCAGCAAAGGACCGATCAAACCGGAGTTGATGTCCTTCTCCTGTGGGAGACAAATGGTAAATAATTTACATAAACATCAATTTGCTGAAATCAGTGAGCCTCATTCAGCAGCATTTTCTTACATTTTTTCTGACGTTTGTTCTTAAAATGTTAAAACATTTAAATACTATAATATTATACAGCTGTAGAATTGAAGAGAAGGTAATGTTTTGCTCAATCCTGCATGCAACATTTGTGTATGAGAGCTCCTCATCTTTTATAGATTCTGTTCTTGCCTGGGGGCCAAATCTCAGAAAGAAAATGTGGCCTAATGACCTGAACTGTCCGACTGAAACTTCTGTCGTAATAATTTCCACTCACCATGTTGACTGTAGAGTAATAAGCGCCGGCCTTGCAGTCGAAGTCTTTGGCTGACGGTCCTTGTCTTTTAGTGATTCTCCAGTTGTAGACTCGCTCCTCACCTGGCGGTACGGGGTCCCCGGGGATCGCTTCGTCCCCTGTGACAGAGCTCCCCACCGACTTATCATACACCCCATGCAAGTGCAGAGAGTATGGCCTGGAAGCGAGGTTCTTAAACACCACCTGCCACATATAGCAAACATAAAATCAGAGCCATCACAGTCACTCAGGGATAATCAGCCATTCAACAAGTCAACCGTGCTTCCGAAATTAGACATGTTTTGACATGTTGCCAATTTTCTTGAGATTTGTTCTCAGGTAAGAATGGAATCTACAAACACTGAGGAGCAGGGGCAGTTGATGTTCGCCCCGTGATCAGAAGGTCGCAGGTTCGAATCCAGGGCCAGTAAAGTTACCACTGAGGTACTCATGAGCAAGGTACTGTCCCCAAGCAATGCTCCCCAGGCGCTCGTTAGCTGTCAACTGCTCCTTCACGGATGAGTTAAATGCAAAGGTCACATTTCGTTGTGGTGTACTGTGTGCTGTGCTGTGGTGTGTTCACAATGACAAATAATCACTCACTTTCACTCTTTCAAAAAATGTATTGCAAAGTGTATTTACAGTGGGGGAAAGCTACTTTTAAACTGTAGTTTTTCAAGCTACGCGCTACTTATGATTCAAAATAGCTAAACTACAGCCAAGCTACCGTTTTAATAGTAGTTAGCCACACTACAAGCTACAATAGGTAAATACATCCAAGCTATTTCACAGATACAGATTCTTGCTTTCATCTTGGCCTTTCTCAGACTCCATCACGCAGCTCACAAGAGCACACTGTGATGTAATGAGTGTGCGCTGTGCAGGCATGGTAGTCTATCTGATGCACCAATCAGAAACATCTGGTAGTTAAATAGTAATCTTTGTTTAAAAAAAAAAAGTAAATAACGATATAGTTACAAAGAAGCTACTCCCTAACACCGTATGTTTGTGTAAAACATTAGCATAGTGGGTTTTCTAATTTTGTGCCATTAAATATTACATTATTTAAATGTAAATACTCATCATTATAAGAAGGCCCATTATCTTGATTGTCCTTTTGCCATGCACAGCTGTTGTAGACCCCAAAACTTAAAATTCATTAATGGACAGTTTTTGACCTTGGGGCAGTTGGTAGCGTAACAGTTAGGGAGTTCGCACTGTGATTTCTTGTGTATTCATTTTTTTTAATTAAACCCAAAACCGGAAAGTTGTCGCTTTCAATATTCATCTCTAAAACCAAAAGGAAAAATGAACAAGTTGTTTTCGGATTTCCCAGAAATCACCCTCACATTCCCTTTTGATTTTTCTGACTGACAGTTTTGAGCATGTGGGGACACCTAACCACGGCAGTGCTGGGGAAAATCTTCCCTTTTTATTTGAGGGAAATTGGTTGCTTCTGTATTTATTTTAAACCTTGGTGCCTTCATGGTTGGAAACGAGCAGAATCAGACTTACAGTCAGGACGTCATTAACCTCGGCTTTGATCACTGGTCCCAGAATTCCAAGGTGTTCGTCCAGTTCACCGCGTGTCACAGGATTCTTGAATTCTTTGTCATGGTACGCTCGAAACACTACTTTCTTGTAGAGTTGGAAGTACTTCAGCATTCCCCTTCTCATTTCACTGAGGAGTGCAAAATGTGACCGGACATTTCAGTAAGTATTTTGATTAAACGATATATTTAACTATTGCAAGGTTCGTTATTGGGAGAGCATCATACTGCACCTGGGGCTGAGAAGATAAGCGGGTTTTCGGATCCCATAGTCCCACAAGATTTCTTCTGCTGCTATGTAATAGCTGCGAAATTTCGATTCGGAGGATCTGATGTGGAGTTTACTGCTGGAATCAAAGCTGAAGGCTGTCTGGTTTTCTTCATCTTCATAATCATCGTAATCGATGGACCATGCCTTCTTGGGGAAGGTTTGACTGTCTGACGAGTTTGCTGGAGAAGCTTTTGGTTTCAGATCCATAAAAGCATATCCATGTGGCTCTAAACTGTCCACCTTCTTGTCCAGTCC
This sequence comes from Distichodus sexfasciatus, assembly GCA_032718565.1. NCBI lineage: Eukaryota > Metazoa > Chordata > Actinopteri > Characiformes > Distichodontidae > Distichodus > Distichodus sexfasciatus. The sequence continues at coordinate 85,765 of JAVGVS010000638.1, read as the reverse complement.
TAAAAGAGCGTCTTTTAAAACGTCATTTTCGCTTTGATGCTGTGATGCTGTGACCTCGGTTTCTTCCTTTCTAACGCCCCACACCTCTCTCCGACTTCTCTCTAACGTATCAGAACTACTGCCATTAAGGAGATTGTTGAGCATTTCGGAGGTCATGTTCCACCCCGATCTGTGAATGAATTTCTTGAACAAGTCTATAGACGAATTCCCTCTCGGATTTGAGATCCCTGTGTCATTTCCAGTCTCATCTCTCTCAAATTGTTTGGTTACCACTGTCCCGTTTTCATCATCTTCCTCCACTGCTGCCTCGTCTGCTTCCATTCCGCTTGTCAATTCTGGCCCCGTTTTCTGGGAAAGGAGGAAAGGCTGATGAGTTTGTGTCTCCAGATCGTTGCCCTCAAGCCCAGATCTCTTCTGCCGTTCCGAGGAGGTATCCCTCATCTCCATGTCCAGCTGATCAAGAACGTCCTGCGGAATTCCGCCTTGCGAGAGCACATCCAGATCTTTGGCTTCCTCCAGAGGGACGTGTTTTATCTCACACGCCAGCTTGCCTTTAACGCGCTGTTGCTTAGTTTCGCCTGCTTGGGTTCTGTTCCTGGAAGGTTTCCTGCACACCCTGATCGCGATGGACCGGTTCCTCTGCCTGAAACCCCGAGGCCTTGGGAAATTTTGTTCGATGTAATCTTCAAAGTCGTCATCATCGTAATCCTCCACGTCCACCAGGGGCAGGAGAGCCTCACAGTTTGCCACCGAGTAACGAGCGCTCATGCCTCGCTTCTTCAAAACGGGATCAAACGAACTGATCTCCCACCGACCTGATCAATGACAAAACAAGACCATTTAAAAAAAATAGATGTTCCTAGAACAAGTCATTTTCTGGTTTTCCCTGAGTGAATGAATAAGCTCCCTACTCAGTTATCTGCTGGAAAAGTTCTTAAATAGACATGGCACGATATCACTTTTTTAGATACGATACGATTCAGATACGATACCGATATTGTAAATTTGGATTTCTGCCGATACGACACAAATCCGAGACAGTCTCTGAGTCTTTTTTAAACAAAAAATAATGCTTTAAAAATGTCTGAATACAAGACTGAGATTACTCCGTTATGCTTATGATTGAAGAAATATTTTACTTAAATACTGTTTTCCTAACTAAAACAGTATAATAATTACACACCCTAAATGCTAAATTAAAATAACCTAAAAATAATCTAAAAAAAATACTCGTTTATGCACAATTTTGTGACGGTCACATGCTTTTACATTTTGGTTTTGGAAACAAATATTTAAAAAAACAACAACAAACAAACATGTTTTGGGGTTTTGATTTTAATTTGAAAAACAAATGAATCAATGAGACACAGATCTTCCCCCAATTAATCCAGTAAGAGGAAGTCAGTACTATAAACTCTGACCCTTACCTTCAGTTTCCATCTCAATAGTGACCGTGTCGCCGGTCATGGGGAAGAGGGTGAGAACGGTGCCGTATGTTCTGTCCCTTTCAAATGGGTTGCCAGTGACGTACACTGACATGAAGTCGCTCTGCATCCCCACGGAGGCCACGTGCCACAGTGTGACTTCGCCGGCACATATTTCATAGTGCAGACTGTTGTTCATAAAGCCATTCACACCTTTAGGGAAACAGGGAGAGATAAGGAAAGCTTCCAGCTTTTAGGAGACAAAAAGAACATCAACCTTAAAGGCCAAACTTGTTACTGTCCGGTTTGAGATTATAGAAAAGTTCACTAGTTTTCAAATTACACAAGTCATGTGTAGCACTTTACACATTTCGTGTTACTGTTTAATAAAATTGTGTTGGAAAAAGTCAGATCTTAGTTATGTGTAGTTTTAAAATGTACACAACATGTATAACTATAGTTAATATTATACATGTTTACACATCTTTGCGGTACCTTTCTTGACACTTTCACTGCGGCAAAAGTGTTGACACAGTAAATGTGTTCAAATGAAATACGCGAAACGTTGTCCCAAAACTCACCCATTAATGTGTAAGAATTTGATACAGTTTGTGTCTGTTTTAACACATCTTTTCTAAGAGTGTTGTAAAGTTCGAGTTAGATTACACTTGCTTTTTATTAGTGGCCACAAAGTTTCTGACTACTCTCAATTAGTATGGAGTGCTTGAAACTTGTAAAAGTTAAAATTTGGGTAAAATTAAAGATTCCTTGTCAAAAGTGAAATTTAAAAAATCTATTACAATATAACTTCAGCACTACAAAGTATTTTGCTAGTATAAGTAAGCCATTAGAAATACTTAGAAATACCTAAAGAGTAAAACATTCAAAAACAAATCAAGTACACTTAGGCCTCGTCCACACGGACGTTCGAAATGAACGTCCTCTGAACGCCATACGCGTTTTTGCTGCATTTTGTAGCTGCGTTTTGTAGCTGCGTTCGATTGGCGTTTCACTGGCGTTCGCAATAGCGTTTCATAGGCGTTTGCAATAACGTTTCACTGGCGTTCGCAATAGCATCGTTTTCCTCACGTTCGTCGGGATTCTGACGCCAAGAAAACGTTGCATGCAGCGTTTATTTGACACCACCCGAACGCGCAGCCGGCCGAACGCCGGTGCTGAATGCCCTTGTGGACGCTTTGATTTGCTCCAGTGAGCAGAAAAACGGTTGGCGTTCAGTCGGCGCTCACCTGGCACCACGAACGCCAGAAAAACGCCTGGTTCAGACGTCCATGTGAACGAGGCCTTACTTGACTGTACTATAAAACCACAAAAGTACAGTATCTACACTGTGAGTCAAAAAGGCAACGTTGCACCTTGAAATGTTTCACTATTGCATTCAGAATTAAAATTACAGCAGTGATTATTATTTTGCTGATTACAGCTTAACCGAGTAGTTACAATATCTTGCAAAATCCAAATATAATTAATTTGTTAAAAATTATTACAAATTGTCTGGAGCAAAGCGTAATCAACCTGTCCAGCTTGTAACTATAGCACCTGTTTTTGAAAGGGGGAATTTTGAACATTCTTTTTGTAACTTGTAATTACAATAATTGTTCATTACTATATTTAGTCATTAATTGACATTAAATTGTTTACTGTTAAGGTTAAATATACAGTATATGTAACAAGAAAGTTTGTCCTAATTGCCATTTCACAAGATATTGTAGCCACGTATTTACAGCACTATAATCATCAAATTAATTCTGAATTTAACAGTGAAAATCGGTCAATATTAGCCAAAGTTATTGGCAAAAGTACAAAATTGGATCAAAAAAGAATCACATCAAGCACTTGACAACTTGACTAACGTGCAATGATACTCACTGTACATGATGTTCGAGTTATAAAAGCGAGGATCATTGCGGTCAACCTTGGCTGGATCTTGACTGTACTTCTGAATGTTATCTTCGATATACCAGCTTTTGTTTTCATCAAACACAGAAAACATGAGGTGCCTTTCTCTGTCTGATGTTACCTGAAAATGAAACAAGCCACAAGGTGGTCCAGTGATGGTCACATTTCTCCAGTGATTCACTGAGCAAATCTGTCTGTTCATGCATTTATCAACTCCTAAGAATCTTTGTGAAAACAAATTTCTTCTTAATGGCGGTTGGTGAATGACCCAGTGACCTTCATCCCATCCTGAAGGTGTTATATGTACAACATTGAGGAGTTCACTTACAAACACTAGTTTTAACTAGGTAGAGCCCTAGAGGTAGGAAACTTAGCTCTCAATCTAAGAGTTTTTAGGTTTAACCCTGCAATGTCATTGCACCTTCCAGCACCACCTCAGCTTAGAGCTTGAACCCTAAAGCTATAATTGTCTGTTAAATTGCATAACTATAACACTATTGATGTAGTCTGTAACTGGAGAACAACAGTGATGGCCTACAAGTGAGCAGTTCCTTCTAAAGTTTCTGGCAACAACTAACTAAGGACAGTTATGGGGAAAAACCATGGGTAGCTTTTTTGGCAGCTTTTTTTGCCCAGTACCTTGCTCATGAGTATCTCAGTGGTACTTTCACTGGTGCAGGACTTCGTCAGGAGACCAACTCCCTAATCGTTATGCTACTGTGAGAGCCAGGCCCAGACCAAGGGAGGAGTCCACCTCATCAGACTCCAGCTCCGGACCTTCGCAACAACCTCAACTCACCAGATCTACGTCACCAGAGTATTAACCTATCATAGACAATTTACCGGTATTTAAAGACCCTCAGTTACAACAGTTCTTTGCGAAGTATTGTTATGCCTAGAGCTACATACCGAGCGTTCCTTTTGTTTGCCTGCTTTCGTTTTGACCTTTGCTTCCGGTTATTGGATTACCCCTCTGCCTCTGGTGTTTCGGATTTGTTTGAACCGTGGACTGTGTTTTCTGGTTTTGAACTGTGCTTTAATAAACCCTCGGCTTTTCATCAAATTGATCCCGTGCCTGCGACCTGGTTTTGTCGACTCTGCGTTTGGGTTCACCTGCCTGCCGCTATAGCTACCAACTGCCTAACTTGCTAATCCATGAAAAAATCTGGTCAGTTGACGGCCAGTTTAAGCATTTAAGTGATTTCCAAATGTTATTTATGGTGGCGGAAGTTTTATCGGGGGAAGTGAACTGAGTTGGGCTGTCTTTAGCTAGCTGTATGAAGTTACCATAGCTTAGGGTTGCCAACCGTCTCGAATAGTCCGGGACATCCCGAAATATGGGTGATTTTGATTTGTCCCTTCAGGAGCAGCTCCAGTCCCGTATTGGAATCACAGCCTCGTCGGCCAATAATAGACTACTGTAAGCATGGCAAAACTCATGCAAATTGCTATGAGACACGGCTGTTGGTGTGCGTGTGTGCACTGGCCACTAGTGGTGAGCGGTGACAAAATTATAGACTGTGTGGTCAAAATGAGCGGTGAACCTGCTAAGAAAAAACGACTGTGTAGCTACAAAAAAGAGTGGGAAACCAAAAAGTTATGGGTCAAAGCAGTCGCCAGTGATACAGGGAAAGCCTTCTGCTCAGTATGCCGTCGAGACTATGCCATCTATAAGTCATGGTGGCGAGAATGATTTAACTCGCCATGAAGGCTCAGATACGCACGAGAAGGCTGTGCTAGCGAAAAGAGGCAACATCAGTTCATTCTTTGCCACATCTACGGCTAGGGTTGCCAACCGTCCCGAATTGTCCGGGACATCCCGACGCTCTGTGCGCGCGTCTGCAAGAAAGTGTCCCTCATTTGGAGTTGAGAAAGTTGGCAACCCTACCGTAGCTAAAGATAAAGACTAACCTACACTGTAAAACCTAATAGCATATCTAAAGGAAAGAACTGAGGCAACATTACTTAATGCTGCAAACAAATTAAGGCCATTAATGCTCATGATCTAACCCAACTCAAACTTGAACTTTTGGAGTATGTTTATAATAACACATTTGGCTCATTTTAAGTAATACAAGTTAGAGACACCGACTCACTTTTATAAAAGCTTTAGAAAAGAATGACACGCGTAAGCGCAAAATACTTAATATTTTTTCGTTCAAATGACCAAATGGATTCAGCACACTTACCTCTATTTATCTAAGTTACTTCAACAATGAACACATAATATACTGTACTTGATTCACTTCAATCGTTTAAGTTTATACACTAAAATGACCTAAGACAGTTTGAACATCACGTTTTACAGTGTCGTCAGCTAACTGTTCAAGCTCATGTTTACATTAACGTTGTTTGGGGTTAATTCATATCAAAAGTCACTTCCATTGGCCAAATTTCACTCTATTACTAGCGAACATGAGCTTAACAGTGGAATGTGTGCTGGATCTAATATTAATTAGAACATTTTTAAACATTTTTTTCTTTGGCAAAAGTCTATCTGTTGCCATTATGTCATTCGATAATGCAATTTGAAAGACTGTAAAACAGTTGCGTTCATCTCACCACTCTCCCTCGCTTGTCCAAGCTCTGTAATTTGCAGATGATGAGGGGTCCCACCAGCCCTGATGCCACGTCCCGCTCGGGATCCACCGTGCTGTGGTACAGACGAGTCAGGCAGCGAGGGTCGGCCTCGGCAGGGGCGTCTTCCGGCGTCAGTTTCCACAGGTACATCATAACCTCACCTGGAGGCACGGCCAGGGAGCGCAGGTCCAACTTTTTCCCTAAATTGTACAGGTGGGTTCAATGGATATGCTGGTGTGTTCTCAGAGAAAAAGTATAGTACAGGGTATCATTTGTTCATTTTTAGAGCCAGACCTCCTCCATTTAATGTTTTCTTGGACTAACAAATTATTATCTGTACTGTACTTTTTCTTGGACTCTGAGAACACACCAGTCAAGAAAAATACAGTACAGATGATAATTTGGCCATTTTTTTTGGCAGTTTTTTGCATAGATTTGCTAATTCTCTAGCTACAAATGCTTTGTAAAGGTTTCTATGCGTAGTGTCCATTTAAGTGAACTCTTATTTAATGCAAACGTTTTCTGGTTGAATCAGTTTAGAACAGTATGAATTTCAGTGAACTGGTTGAGGACAGTTAAGGTGCACTGATGGTTAACATTGTTTTGAACCTCATTTTGTTTGGATTAGGACAAAATAAAGGCTTACAGTCATTCTGACATAGAAATGCAAGCGAGAAAAGAAAAACATTTTCAGGAAAGCGGCCATTCCTTTGCTTCCTAAGGAAACTGGTCTTTTGATGGTTGTAAAAACTTGCGATGTAGGGTGTTGCCAGCAAACATTGAATCCTGTAACTGAAAGCTTCTTCCTTATCTTGAAGGGACGAAAAGAGCTTTGGGCGTGTTTTTGATGCCTCATTTTGATAGAACATATTAAATATCTATAGCGTATTTCCCATGACTATGCCTTCTGAAAAAGCAAGAGAAAACTCTGAAATTGAGTTGCAACAATAAGTCACAGCAGTTCCACCCCACCAAAAAATTAACTTGCTTCCTGAGCTGTTATATGTTGTTGCATAATCCCAGACCTTGCAGAAAAGAGTTAACCTTTCGTATTAACAGCTGTTAAAGGACTAGTTATTCGGCATGCCAGTTTTTACTGTTTACATGCCTTTGTATAACGAAAGATACATTAGTATGATGCTAATATGATGCACTATGCTTGTTTTTGTAACATTCTCATTAGGACGCAGCATTAAATTACCCAAATTGCTTCGAACAGCAGACATTGGCAAGTATGATAATTAAAGTGTTAGTAGCTATTATTCAATTCTGCGGACTTTAAAGAGAACGTTAGATTTTTCACCAATGATTGGCACCAATGATATTGCCTTATAATATAGTTTGAGTTTAAATTTTTTCATTGTGAACACAGCACAGCACACCAGTGCACCACAATGAAATGTAACCTCTTCATTTGACCCATCGATGAATGACCAGTGGGCAGTGCCTGGGGTTGGTACCTTGCACATGAGTACCTCAGTGGTACCTTTATTGGTCCAGTGCTTGAACCAGCAACCTTCCGAATACGGGCCCAACTCCCTAACCGTTGCACTACTTTCTTTTACATTTACCTGTCTTCTTCAGTGGCTGAACACTGGAAAGTCCGCTGGGATAAATGTTGTATGGCCGACTGGCCATGTTTTTGAAGACAATCTGTAGGGACAAACACCAGTGATACGAGATGAATAACAGGCAAACCCACTCTCTTATTCTATCAAATATGTACTATAGCTAAACAATTGGTGATTATAAGTTCCAGAATAATATCATGGTAGGACAAAGTCACTCTTATTCTAGTTCTAGTTATTTCCGCATAAAACATCAAACAGTGACATTATATGTTTATCTGTCATAAATATATACTATTCCGTTAATGTGAAAGCACTGGGAAAGTATTCATTGAGCTTCCTTCACCAACCGTTCTTAAGAAGAAATTTTTTTAACCCACTAAAGCTGTTTTCACAAAGATTATGATATTCACCAATTTGAGATTTGTTCTTAGGTAAGATCTGAATCTACAAATGGTGACGAGCACTGTTATATACATTTGCAACATGCATGTTTGTTCAAACTTAAGAAAATATTGGTAAATGAGGTCCAGTATCAGGGTCAAAATTGAACAAGTAATAACTGTCATCAGTGGAAATGTAGTCAAGTAAAAAGTTGGTTTTGCTCATTAGTAACCCTAAGCTTAGAATTATAGTCAGGCCATGAGTGACAGTTGCTAATATTGACTAAACTTATACTTAACTAATAAGCAGGGGTGGAAGTAACGAATTACAAATACTCAGGTTACTGTAATTAAGTAGATTTTTGGGGTATTTGTACCTTTTATGAGTAGTTTTTCAAGTGTGTAATTTTACTCGTACTTGAATACAATTTACACCATGTAATCTACTTCGCTACTTATAAAATCAAAAGTCGCTACTGAGTACGCCCACAATTGGAATTAATATTCAAACTTTTCATCTGCATGTTTGCAGCCAATAAGGCTGGGCAATCACGACCGCGCCAGTTAATCTACGACGTAAGCAAAGAATAAACTCCGCTGCAGCAGCAGGCTCAGGTGTCTGGAGGTACTACACAGTGGAGTACAAACTAATTTATAGACTGAAGATTTGGAGACACAGAAGCCAAAATGGAGACAGAAGACAAAACTGTCAACCGTGAAAGTGATGGAGAAAAGACGGAGGACGAGTGCCCGCTGCCTGTTGTTCGCAGTGTATTGGGAAAAGTTTAAACTGTTCTGTGCATGTTCAAAAACATTTTTGTCATTGTTTTAACAAACAAAATCCCTGCTTTATATCTACATTTATTTACAGAACAAATTGCCTTTCTGTACTTTGTTCATCTGAGAAATGTGCTTTGAACGTAGATATTTTATACTGATGAATTGAATCGATTCCCTGCTATTGACGACAATAAAACATCCATCGGTTAAAAAGTAATTAGTACTCCGAGTAGTTTTTGAGAAGAGTACTTTGTACTTTTACTCAAGTATTTTTTTAACACCAGTACTTTTACTTGTAATTGAGTACATTTTAACCAATGTAACAGTACTTGTACTTGAGTACAAATTTTCAGTACTCCTTCCACCTCCTTACCGTACTTAAGTATTAACTGAAGTTCAAAGTACTCAACGTGCTTTGTTTGAGAATAGTACATACTTTTAGTTTCAGTTCAGTCTAGTTTGTTTTACCTGAAACTGGTCGTCTACTTCACCCCTGAGCTCAGGGCCGATCAGCGTACTGCCTTTGTGTTTCCTGACTGTGAAGGTCCTGTCTGTGTACTCCACATACGCCACCTTTTTATACACTTTACCCATACCTGGTGGCTCTGAGCCCGAGGACCTGGATCAGAAACAAAGTAGGGTTTTAAACACGCATACACACGCCTACACACACTGAAATTTGACCGTGCTCTTACCTGTCTCCTAAAGGATTGTAATCCCAGGTGACCTCCTCGGCGCTGATGTAATGCACCCAGACTTTGGGTCGGTTTCCACCTCTGGACCTCAGGATCGATGTCGGTCCTCCTTGTTGATACACATTGAAAAAGAGGTTGTCTGCCTGGTAGTCTTCATCGGGCTCCTCTTCCTCGTCCGTTGCGCTCCTGAAGCTCAATGCATCAACCGGGGGCGCTAATTCGGGACAGTTTTCCACGCTGAAGAAAGCGCTCATGCCGGCTGCCAAACAACAGAGGTAGTGTTTATTACATGGAGAAAAACTTTATACTTGAAACTTTATATTCCGTTGAATTGAAATATGTTAGTACAGTGCAACTTGTGCATCAAGATTTACACCATTTTTTTTTTTCCTCAAAAAGTAGAGTGTAATAAATAGATTAATTAAAATCTTAATAGATCTGGACCCTTAAATGGTCTTTCTTCATAAATCGAAATAAATTAAAACATATAATATACATATCATATAAACATATAGTATAAATTTGTTAATGATATGTATTTTGATATGAGATGCCTTAGAGTTTATTTCAAATCTTAACGTATTTTATTGAACAAATAAAACTAAGATTAAAAACTAAGATTCACAAATCACGCTTTCTTATCATAGTGTTTATATGCCTTTGACCATTTTTAATAAAATACTGAGCGGCCATTTCTTCAGATTTTGCTTCCAAAATATTCAGTGATCAAACTGTAAAATTATTTTTTTTATTTTATAATTCTATTTTGTTACATAGAATACATACAATTTTATGTACATAAATTTTAGTGTGTTTTTTTTGTTAGTATTTTCTCTAACCTTGCTGATGCGAGTGGATGCGGCAGGAGATCAGGAACTTGCCCTCTGTATACGGCTTCATCAGGGCAGTGGTAAAGGTCATGGGGGTCATGTCTATGGTGACCCTCCTGTGGTCCATCACCTTTAGGGTGTGGTCCTGGAAATGGATGGTGTGAATATCTGGACTGGAGCCCAGACCAATCAGATGCCAGGAGACCTCGTGGCTTTTCAGGCATAACTTCAGATCTGTGCATAGAGATGATGATGATGATGATGGTGATGACGATGTAAACAGACTTTTTTATATCATTTGATGAGATATAAATTGATTTTTAAATTTTGAGACCTGGTAAGGTGGAGTTGATGTATCCATTGATAGTGTGGAACTGCTGCGTGCTGGACGTTTTACGTGGTTTGATGGATCTGCCTGAGTTTTGGTACCAGCTTCTGCTCTCGTCGAAAACAGCAAACAGCAGCACAAACTCTGAAACCTTTCGCTCCCCGTCCTCTGTTAGAGCACCTGCAACGGGTAAAAGGTATAAACCACAGTTAGATGGGCGTCTTTTGAATTAGGTTGAGTCAAAGTCTTTTCATTTGTACAATTTTTGAACTTTAAATTTCAGGCTCAGTTTATGCCTGGAACAGATGCAAATCATCAGAGGTGACAAAAGTACACACATAGGGGCGGTTTCCTAGAAAGAGATTAAGACTAGTCTTGGATTACAGAGTGTTTTGAATGGAGATTTTCCATTGAAAAAGAAATATAGTTCAGAACTAGTCTTAATCCCTGTCAGGGAAAACCCCCATAGTGTTTAAGTAGAAGTACAGGAAGTACTGATTCAACTTGTTTACTCAAGTCAAAGTAAAGAAACAAGTTTTTCCCATTGGAGGCACTAGGGACAGGTTTTCATATAGCATTCATGAATCATCTTTATTAGGTCTTGGCACGTAAAATGCGGAGATTAAAGTCCCAAATTTATAAAGAAAATCTCGTATATTCTCTACATTGTAAAGTCACATATTTGTGAGATATAAATCTGAATTTCTGAGAAACTGACATTGTAACAAAATTTTCTTACCAATTTATGACTTTACAACAGAGAACCTGATTTTTTCCTGAACATTTGTGACTTTAATACAGAAGTTTCAGAGTTTAAAGTAATAAATTTGCCAGGAAAAACTCAGACATTTTCTGACTTTGTAAAGTTGTAAACCTGGATTTTTTTTCCTTACAGAGTTAAAACCATACTTACAATGTCAAAGAATCTCCAAGCTTTGTTCTCCAAAATCTGTGACTTTAATTTCAGAAATTTTGATTTCTTTTTCCCAAATTGAGGACTGTAGTCTCAGAATTTCTCCCCTTTTTTCTCAGAACTTTACCCCATCCCTCAGCTCATTCAAAAACTACAGTCCTAACAGCCCGTTGGGGTAATGAACCTGTTTTACTTCATAAATAAAAGCAGAAGACATTATCTCTTTATGTGGAAAGGTTAATGAGAAAAATGCCAGAAAATCAAACACTCAAGTACAGATACTGGAAAATTCTACTCAAGTACAGTTATAGACTTTTCAAACTTCCTTACTTTGCACCTCTGTAATTCTTCAATTCGATCACAAAGCGGGTAGAAATAAAATCTAATAATTCTATAACGGAAGCCAAATTAGTCAGACCTGACTTGCAGATAAGCAGAGCGCCAATGAGTCCGGAGTTGAAGTCCTGCACCACGTCCACCTGAGATGAGTAGGAGTAGGTCAGGCACTCGGGGTCGGTTTGGGTGGGTCCACTGTTGGGGTGAATCTCCCACACATACTTGTAGTAGCCATCAGGGGGCACTGTGTCGTCTGCTCTCTCCTGGACGGAGCTGGCGTCTTCATAGCTAGCACCTGGACGTAACCGAGCGCCACTTAGTCGGAAAGTTTGATAGTTAATTAGTCTCTTATTGTTATGTAATATTTAATTCCATTAATGGCTGGGTTTAATCATATTTTGATTAGCCTACTTCCCACACTTTCCACAATTTTTGGGGGCATAAATTCTTAACATTGCTATAACCAATGAGCCATTTAATAATATGTTGCAATTCCTCTCGGGAAGTCCAGAGGCAGATGTTAGCTGCGTCTTGTGACATCCGACACATAATCTTGTCTCCATTTTCACTTTCTAGGGGGAAGTTCCAATATGGGAGGATATATCTGATCAATTTTAAGCGCTGAAAGTAAATGCCAAAATTGCACAATAATGAATAGAACACAGAATTGACAAATATCAGAATCATTTGCTACTGGCGTTTCATTACCCACAGAGTCCCCATTCTGTAACTTGTGGATTATGGGATATAGCACAATGCATGTTGCTTTTCTAGATATTCAAAGTGCTTTCCATGCTTTTTAGTACAATATACAACTGTAGAATGGAGGAAAAAATAAGCTACCTTTCTGCACAAACATGCACGTAGTAAACATTTACGTTCTGTTCTTACCCAGGCCTTGGTGAGGGTAAGAATCTTGGTGGGTTTTAAGAACAAATGTCCACTCCATGACTCTCTTAGAAAGATGACCAGAAATCTTTTATGACCTCAGCAAGTCACAACCACACTTTAACGTCTCGTTAGAAAGGATATACAGAGTCTAGAGAACCCTCTGTTTGATTTTGTATTGCACTATTGGGTTTTAACACAACCGAGGCTCAATAAATTTAAAATCTTAGCAAACTCACCTTCTGATTGTTTCCAGTAGGGGACCCCAATAGGAGACACGCTGAAAGGATTAGTGGCAAAATTCTTGAAGTGGACGACCACCCTGTCGTTTACCATCGCTCTTATTGTGGGACCCTGAATCCCTGCAATAAAAGCGCATTGTGTTATATTATTCAACATCTGCCGTTTTATGATCTCACACACACAATTAAGATATATAGCAAATTTTTATTGTCATATGTCATGAAAAATAGAGATGTGCTCACCAGCCCATGGAGGCTTTGTCTTGGTAGTAGAAAAAGTGGCGTCGGTGAATTCGGTGTAGACTGCCTTTCTATATTTCGGGATGCCGGCTGCAAATTTCCTGTCAGAAATCAAAATGAAGAGCACATTGTCAGGGCTAAATTCCCTACAACAATTAATAAGTGAACCATTTTTTAAAATATAATTTGAAATTGTTAACTTAAAAAAAATCTTGTTTCTAACAATGGGCCTAATTACGATCATTCTTGAGAAGAATTTGTTCTTAAAGTCTATTCACGCAGTTTCTGACATTCACCAATGTTTTCTTGTTTAAGATTTGTTCCAAGATCAGAACAGAATCTTCAACAGCCAAACTGTATTCCAATCATGTTTGTGCAAAAATTCAATCATTTTGTGTACATTTATACTATTTACATGTTTAATTTTTTTTAATAACACATAAAAAAATATAGTTATATAGTGCAATATTTAATATAAAAATCATCAATGAGGCTCAGTCTTCTGGACATTTTAAGACATTCTATTTTAAGCAGTTTCCAGATAAAATAATCTCTAATAATCCCTAAACACTGAATCCATTAACCCATACAATGATTTTTTTCATGGTCCTGCAATCCATAAACACTGGATTTGCTGGGGCCAGTACCTCTGATTAGCAATTGGGTCAGTGCTGTCCGTTCGGAGGTAGTCCCAACTCATCTCGACTGCACCGATGAAGAACTCCCGAGTCTTTGCGACTACACAAGCATTTCGTAGGTATCCTGTGAGGCAGAGAAGGAACAGAAGAGCCTTCATCACTGGAGCACACAGCAGCATACTTGAAGCACATACACACTTCCTCTTACGATTACTAATGAGTTGAGAGGGTCTGAAGGTATTTAAGAAGGGAATGGGTGGAGTGGAGGAGGTATGTTTCAGGGAGGGGTGGAGAGAGAGGGTGAGAGACAGAACTTTTGATGATGATTGTATGTAATGAACTGTAGAGGGGCGTCACTAAGTAGAAAGGAGGGAAGAGTGGATGGAGGGAGGCAGATTAAGAAAATAAGATGAAGGCTTAATGTATCACCATGCTGAGCAGATTTGGCAGCAAAAGTGCATATGATTTACTTTTTTAAATGAAAAACAACAGACAACTCATTTTGATCTCAACTAACAAAAATGATCAAAGAAAATGTGAGCGTAAATACATTTTTTATCAAACGCGGGCGTCCTAAATTGTATTTAAGGTCACACTTTCTTTGATAGGGTGATCATATTTACAATTTCACCGAGAAACTGTACTATACTATACTGTAAATATTATTTGATTAATAAGTTACTCCTTTCATTTACTTCAACTTAAAAGAATATTTTTACTTCAGAATTGAAAAAGAAACATATTATGGTTCTTTTCAATATGCAAATAATATAAATGTAAATAGGTATGTAAAGTGCAGCACAAAGCTAAAAATAGTCTTAAAATAATGTGTTGAAATAAGTTTCCAATCTGATTTTGCTTGAAATCTGCAGCAAGTAATTTTTTTTTTTACAGTAGTGTGTATGTTCTTGAATGTTTTTTTATTCTGTAAATAACCAAGTTCATGAGGTGTGAATGTTTAATTAAAAATCCTACAAACTATTATTATACCCTTTCTTTGAGGAATCTGGAGTGAAATCTCCGTATTATCAGTGCATATCAAGTAAGCGAGCGGTATAGTGAATAAACAGGAAAGTAAAATGCCGCCATCTAGTGGACATATGATGCTATTTCAGAGCAGTATTTAACATTTTAAAATCAATTTATTTAAAAATGTGTTAAAATAGAAATGAGACAATTGTAAAGTGTTTTAAATTAAACAGCCTCAAGAAACTTTATAACATAAGCGTTAAGATATTACTTAATTTAAACACGCTTAATTTGTTTTAATAATATTAATTAAAAAATGAAAAGGATTTAAATTCAAAAATATGCTGCTTGTTCTTGCAGGAAATGTATATATTTGACAAATATAAAAATAAGAAATATAAAATACTTGTTTTTTTAAACCTTTGACACTCCCATAGGTCCGAGACTTTTCTTTTTAATAATAATAATAATAATAATAATAATAATAATAATAATAATAATAATAATAATTGTGTGTGTCTGTGTCTGTGTGTGTGAGGGATGGGGTGTGGGAGGGAAGTTGTGTGAAAGAGTGTCATTACTCAGAAATGGTAGTAATAATACATTTATACATTTCCTGCAAGAACAAGCAGCATATTTTTGAATTTAAATCCTTTTCATTTTTTAATTAATATTATTAAAACAAATTAAGCGTGTTTAAATTAAGTAATATCTTAACGCTTATTAACGTATTATTATTATTATTAATAATAATATTAATATTATTATATTAATATTATTGATAAACCAACAGATAACAGATAAAAAGTTAAATCTATTACATTTGGTGTATTAAAATCTTAAAAATATCCTTAACAGTTTTAGAGTGATCAAAATATTAATAGTAGAATTATGAAAGCCAGCATTTAAATGCGTGATAACAAAAGATGTCTATAAATTTGCGTTATTATTAAACTTCTCACAAATGACCATTTTTGAGGTTGAACTGCAGCGTGTGGGGCTTTTATTTTGATAGTGTGACCCGGAAGATAAACGCGGTTGTGGCGCTGTATTGTTTCTATGTGGTGTCTAGCGGTGTTGGGTTTGATTATTTACGTGTGTGTTTGTTTGTTTGTTTGTTTGTTTGTTTGTTTGCGGTTTGCTAGCGCAGCGCGTGATGTCGGCGCAGGGCGACTGTGAGTTCCTCGTGAAGCGGGCGCGTGAGCTGGTGTCGGCGGACCCGTGGGCAGCTAAAGCCTGGCTGATTACGGCGCGCACGCTCTACCCCGCCGACCTCAACATACAGGTACACGGTCACCACCGCAACGAGGTCATCACACGGCGCCGCGTACGAGGTTGCTTTGATGGCTAGTGCAAGAGACTCTCAGCAGAACGATATTTGAAATAAATAAACACAAACTTCCTGTGGCAGATGATCACATTAGGGGTCCGTGCTGAGGTCGACCGATTATCGTCAGTCCGAGATTGGGCATGTTGTGGATTATCGGTATCGGTTTTCAATTTTAACCGTCAGTGCTGTTTAGTAATTACAACGTGCACTACTGCGGCTCCAGTGCTGTCTCTTCTCTCTGTGCCTTTTGCTCTGGACTCAGGGGCGTACTTTAATTGGGCCTATCACACAAACCATTTTTACTCAGCCCCCCTATTTAAGGAAAGCAAAATTCCAGATTCCTAAAGGGGCCTCCCCCTCCATGGGGCCTAACAGCTCAGTCCCCTTTTTTCCTCCCCTCGGCGCCCTGTCTGGACTTAGGCTTAGTTTAATGGCCTGCTCACAACAGTCTCTAAATTGACATATGGCACTGGCAATGATGGGAATAGCGCCGTAAATAAGCAGCGATGCCTTTTCAGTAACAAGTAATCAAGCGAATTACTGTTTCCCCGTTACTAGCATACGTTACCGTTACTATAACTAGAAACACAAGCGGTTTTCATCACGGTAGCCTCTCTCTCAGCCGTGGACCTAAAGCTTTCTCTGGGGTGTGGCATGGCATGGCTGTGTTGGGGCGAAGCGGGGACCGCAACCAGTGATGATGATTGGTGTGTCTGTAAGCGTGGTGTAACTGAAGCGGCGGTGAAAGCAGAGTTGGTATTTCATTGTTTGCCAATCAGAAGCGGAAGTAGTCTTGGTGTTCACACACTGACACCACACGCCTGATCGATCGCCTACACCAACATCCAGGAGTTCTAAACCATCTATTGTGCTTTATTGTTTCCCTTTCTAGTAGCTGATAATATTTATAATAATATGTTGAATTTGATAATTGTCGCTCGTTGTCCCACAACAACATTAAAATAGGTATAGATTAATTGTGCAATGTTTTTATATTTATTTTTATAGTTTATTAAATTAGATTTTTTTTAGGAAGTAGCGCAATGGTTACTTTGCTGTTAATTAGTTACTTTTTATAATGATGTAACTCAGTTACTAACTCAGTTACTATTTGTGAAATGGTAGTAACTGTAACTAATTACTTCTTCCAAAGGTACCCAACACTGCACACAAGTAGTAGCCAGTCGCGCTGAAGCCTTGTCACTGACACCCTGGCGCCAGTTTGAAGCTCCGACAGGAGAAGTTTCAACTGACCATGGTGTTTGTAAAATGCTAAATTTCATCAGGGTTCACGACGATAATCAGTTATCGGCAATTAATAGCCAATGGTATTTGATATTGGCCTGAAAAACCAATACTGGTGACCTCTGGTCCATACACGCAAGTGTTGAATCCACAAAATTGTTTTTCTTATATAAGTTTTCTTATATTGTAATGTTTTATAAATATAATTAATTTATTGGAAATATCTGATACCGTTACTTACTGGCTCTTAGTGACACTCTTGGTGTATATGTGTTTTCAAAACATGTGAATTTCAGTGAGACTTTAAAATGTTTTGCATTACATTTTCTTGCAAAATGTACCCTGTTTTGAAAATATAAAAATAAAATACCAAAAATACTTGTTTTTTTTTAACCTTTGACACTCTCATGGGTCAAGACTCTTTTATAATAATAATAATAACAAAATAATAATAATAATAATAATAGTGTATTATTATTAGAATGTAAGATGGCAGATAAAAAAGTTAAATCTATTAAATTTAATTGTACTAAAATCTTTAAAATATCATAACAGTTTAAGTAATTAAAATGTTAACTCTGATAGAAATTCACCAAATGACATTTTAAATACGTGATAAAAGATGTCAGTGAACTTGGGTTATTATTAAAAGCAACAAGTTTATACTTCTCACAAATGACCATTTTTGAGGTTGAACTGCAGCGTGTGGGGCTTTTATTTTGATGGTGTGACTCGGGAGATAAGCATTGGTTGTGAAGCTGTATTGTTTCTGTGTGGTGGATTTAGCGGTGTTGGGTTAGTCCATGCACATAGTGTTGAGTGTTAGAGTTTTCTTATATTGTAATCTTTTATAAATATAATTATTAATCGTTATGAAAATATCTGATACCGTTACTTACTGGCTCTTAGCGACATTCTTAGTGTATGTGTGTTTTAAAACCTGTGAATTTCCAGCGGGACTAAATGTTTTCCATTAGAGTAAAAGAGTGTTGACCAGTGGCGTCCATTAGAAACTAAAGACATATCGAGAGAGAGAGAGAAACAGGCTAGAAATGGGAAAAGGACACATGCAGACAAAGAAAAGGTAGAGAGAGAGTAAACGGTGAAAGATGAAGAGCAGACGAAAAGAGCAAAGAAAGAGAAAAAAGTAAAAGGTGGCGAACAAGAGAAGAGGTGAACAGTGAGAAACGGACAACAGAGAGGAGGGGGTGAAAAGGCAGAAAGAACAGAAGAGAGAAGAGATGGATAGAGAAGAGAGCCAAAAAGAACAGCCTAGAGAGAGAATCCAGAAAGAACTAGAGAGAAGAAGGTAGAGACAAAAAAGAGAAAGAAGAGGAGGATGGAAACAGGAGAGAAGGGTCAAGAGAAAGACTGACTAGAGAGAGAGAGAGAGAGACAGATGAACAAAGAGGAGGGAGAGGAAGGAAAACATATGAAGAAGAGGAAGTTTGAGGGAGAGACAGAAAGAACAGACAATAGAGAGAACTAGAAAAGAGAAGAGTATGGAGAGAAACTGACAAGAGATAAGATGACGAGGAGGGAGGAGGAGAGGGAAGCAAAGGCGAAGGAGACAAAGATGAGACATGAGAGAAGACAGGAAGAGAGGTTAGGAGACAGAAGGAACGGACTTGAGAGCAAGAGAGAGAGAAATAGAGAAAAGGAGGGAAAGGAGATGAAAGAGGAAAGAACACAGGAGAGATGAGGAGGCGAAGGAAAGCAAAACAGACAGAAGAGGATCGTTGAGGAAGATAAGGGGTGGGAAAGAGGTAGAAAGAACAGGCAGAGAAATGAAAAAGGGAGAAGATGTTGATGTTTTGTCGTGCTTTTTCCTGACCCTCTCTTTCTTGCTGCCTTGGTGAATCCTACATCGGCCTTAGCGCCCGAAGGACAGCTTCTGCTGGCAGGCTGCTCTACGACATGTGAGTGGAAAGAGTGGGACACGAGGGGGGAAAAATGTGTAGAAACGGACCCCAGTCCTGATGTGGCGGATGCCAATCCTGAACCTCAAGCAGAAGAATTCACTTCTTATCGAGGCACGTTCAGAGCAAACTTCTGCGAAGGCTTGCCAGCTCTGGTGTTATGAACAGTTGTAATGCCACTGATCATTTTTAAAAACATTATTCATCACTTCACCGTTGCGCCGCACTCTCAAACACACACTCCTGAAATGAAAGGACTGAGTTATCTATAACGCGAATTATGTCCGTCAGATTCATCAACTTCCCCGAACAGCCGGTGGTGTGGCGTGAGATTTCTGTGATCACAGCTGCGCTGCGCAACGACAGCCAGGATAAGCAGGCCCCAGTTCCTCAGAGGTGATGTGTATACCTGTGGCATTAAGTCCTGCGTCTCGACGCGATCAGTCTCTCGCTATTAACAGAAGGTGGGTATGTGTTTGCGTTCGTAGGTGTGTTTGAGACTCTTCCAGGCTCCGTGCAGTGCCAGATGCTGCTGAAAGCGACGGAGCAGTGCTTTAACACTCTAGAGAAGGCCGAGATGCTCCTCCTGTTGCTGAAGAAGTTTCAGAGTCAATTCGTCCAGCACGGGGTGGTCACAACCTCCTTTTCACTTAAAAGCGATGATTCCCCCAAAGCAGAGGGGATGTAGAAAGCAACTAAATGACTCTAATGATTCCCATATTCTGCATCCCTAACATTAACCCTACATCTGATGGGTTGAGAGGGTCGGCAAGACCAGAAAGATTCAGCCGAGAAGGTTTCTCTGGTCAAATCTGACCACCGATGAAAGCCCGATGTAGGGTTAACACAAACTGGACATACTAACAGAACAGTTCAAGTTTCTCACACCAACAGAAGTAGCAGATCTCATTAATAGATGATAAATAAGGTCTGACCGGCTCTGTCACCCCTCAGGTCAGTTTGGGAGAGTCCCTCCTGGAAGCAGAGAACGTGGAGGACTTGGACACACCCGTCAACTGTTTCCAAGGAAGCTGTTTGAGTGCGGCTGTTCTGGATATTTTTTCCGTCCAAATGTTCTCCTAATTTCTTTGTTTAAAATTTGCCATTAGAGCCTTTCCCTCCTCTTTGATCTCTGACGTTCTGCACTGATCATCAATATACGCGTGAACTATGCGCTTCCCGCTGATCTCTTACACAAAGTACCTGCTCCGTATTTAGGTTTTACGCCATTCGTGACACGAGGCCCGGGAGCTGATGCGGCGTTACAGGGTGAGTGGTGCTGATGTCTCTTTCACGCAAGCTCTCTAGTCAGGAGGTGGTCTGGGCAGCAGGTTAATAGGGCTGGGGATCGTTGCTGATTTCCTGAATCGAATCGATTCGATTCCGATTCAATTCTCGATTTGATTCGATTAGTACTCGATTTGTTAGAATTTCTCTGCGTCCAATACTAGTTTTGCTTGGTTATGAAATAACTTGAATTAAGGAGCATATCCTATGTGATGGACTGCACCAGAGCGGTGATTTTAGTGAACAGCTTCGTACGGCTCTATTTGGTTTTAAGTTTCTGCGCCCGGTCTCACGTTTTTATAGCTCTCCTTAGCGATTACTTAAGTAATTACATAACATGGAAAAAAGATAAGTTCTCGAATTTTTGAATCGATATCGTATTTTTCGAACGAGAATCGATATCGATCGTTGAATCGATTTTTTTTTTTTTTGAACCCAGCCCTACAGGTTAACAAGCTCCTCAAACATCAGTGGCCTCATTCACCAAATGTTCTCAAGAGTAGGGGTGTTGAAATTAATCACATAGTCGATGCATCGCAATGCAGATGTAGACGATTCTGCATGATGCCATGGCAACTCGTAATGGAATTTTGCGGAGGTTTTTCCTAGCGATTGACGGCGGCATTGCAGGTAGTCTGTGACTTCCCAGTCCCCTTTACCACTGAACTCACTTTATAAAAATTATTCCTTTTTTATTTTTCAAAACATTTTCAACTGATTAGGGCATATTTTGAACATTGAATGTATATATCACTGGTTACCTTCTAACTGACTGTATCTGCGAAGTGCCAAAAGTATTGACTCTGGTTACTAACATAATATCTGCACAAGCGTCAATATTAGTCAGACTGTTTTAAGAGATACTGTTTTATTAATAGACTGCCTTACAATTTTCTTCAATGAAAACTGTTACTAACCTCTTGCACATACAGTGTAAAAGTCAATTTCCACTTTTGTAGGTTAATACTGCATCTAAATTCTCTCTTTCTACTTCTATTTCTAGTACAAGTTTAAAGTTTATATTAAATACTCCATTTCTAGTTTAAAATGTATATTTTGTATTCTATTTATATACTTTTTGTTCTATATTCCTTTTGTTCTTCTTCCCTGTGTCTAGATTGCACTACTGTGTAAACTGGAGCCACGTCGTCTCATCTCTCTGTATATCTGTACAGTTTATATAGAGATGACAAAGTTACTTGACTTTGATCTTCATGAATAATGAATTTATTTGAATATAAAAAGTAATACAAAATACTCCCTCAACACTTACGTCACAGGTGGTGGTCCCTGAGACAGAACCAGTTGTATCAAAATGACATTGTACATTGATTTTCTGGCTGTAGCATAAAATTCAGTAGCAACCTGTACCCCAATCCATGATCCATGCCGAAATCTCGTGCAATGTGAAGTAATTTAGAAAAAAATGATTACATGCATCATAATGCATCAGAGATCTCCAGAATCGAATCGAGATAAGCTGGCGTGATAATGGCTGTCCAGATAAAGATCGTGAGACCAGTAATTCACCTCTACTCAAGGTAATGGTTCTTCTTAAACTTACTTAGGCCGTTTTCACGAGGACTCTGACATTAACCTATGTTTTATTATTTGAGATCGGGACAGTTGGGAGTATAAAGTTAAGGGAGTTGACCCTGTGATCGGAAGGTTGCGGAACTACGGCGAGAATCATTCATTCATTCATTATCCAAACCATTTAATCCCAACTGGGCTCGTTGCTGGACCGGAGCGTATCCCGGGGGCAAGGCGGGGATCAACCCTGGCAGGCGCCAGCATGCCGAGCCCAGGATAACAATAAGGTGCTGGTGGTGAGATATTCCGTGCACAAAAACAGAAGTAAATGCGTAAATTTCTGTGCGATGTGAACATCGTTTGTGAGCGCGCGCATAAGCGCTATTACTCGGTAAAACGCTCCAGTTTAGTTCAAACGTCCCGTTTATTACAAAGAAAATTTTAGCGTAATGCTTCTAGCGACCAAGCGTTCTACTCTGACTGGCGCATATATAGTCTATTCGAGGCGCTTTTGTTGCGACCACGGCTCCGAGGCCCAGCGAGGTATTGGCCAGAGGTAGTTCTCTTCCAGAAAGGCCAAAAGCGGCTCATTTTATAGTCCAAATTGGTTGCAAATGACACATAACTTCAATATTTCTTTAGATTATATAAATGTAATTATATAAGTGTAACTAATAATCAATGGATATTTTGATAAGTCTAAATAACTCTTTGGATGCTTGAAAATATGTTCTGAAAAGGATAGTTTTGCCAAAAACATGGCTTAGAGAATCAAACTACGGTGCGGCTTCAGATCTTCCAGGTAGCGCTGGTGAAAAAGCAAAAAGCAAAGTTCGTCAGATGCAGTAATTCATTTAATCCATTAAAATGTGGATTACTTTGATCATATAAAAAACAAACTTTTTTTTTTTTTAAACGGCCGTAAAAAAAAAAATGCCGATGTTTACCGTGAAATCGATATAATTTTGAAAAATACTGTGGTAAAGGTTTTTGGTCATACCACCCAGCTCTAGATAACAATAGGATGCATTAACCTTGATCTGTAAGATTCACTCTTTTCTTTATTCCTCGTCAGGATCTCAGGAGGTGGCTGGACTCAAGTCTCCCCGGAATGGGGCGGGCCCAGCCTACGTGATTGACGGGCTGTCGGAGAAATCGTCAGTGGTGTCGGAGCCGTGGGAGAGGCTGCTGGAGATCGTGGCAGTTGTGGGGGCACGGTGCGAGTGGCAGGGAGAGAAGGGGAGCAGGTCAGTGAGTGTGTGTGTGTGAGTGTGTTCATGTATTTATTGTGAGACCTTTTGTCCCCTAAAATCACTTTATCTGTTTTTTGGTTTTGTGGGGACGTTTGAGAGGTCCCCATGAGAAAAATATTTTATAGAAAATGTGCTTGTTTTTGCTTGAGAGAAACTAAAAATTAAAGATATTGCTTTTGGTTACTGAGGTTAGGGGTTAGGATTAGGATTAGGATTAGGTGTAGGTGTAAAATTATGTACATCTGAGTCATTATAAGTCTGTGGAAGACCTCACAAAGATAGTAATACAAGACTGTGTGTGTCATGTGTGAGTGTCACGTGAGTCTTGCTTGAAGTCGCGTGAGGCGTGTGTGCGTCTTTGTCGTCATGTGCGTGCGTGCGTGTGTGCGTGCGCGTCGCGTGTGTGTGTGGCGTGTGTGAGAGCATGTGGCGTCTGTGTGTGTGTGCGTCGTGTGCGTGTGTGCGTGTGTGTGTAAGCGTGTGTAAGGCGTGTGGCGTGTGTGTGCGTGCGTGCGTATGTGCGTGTGCGTGCGTGTGCGTGTGCGTGCGTGCGTGTGCGTGCGTGTGTGCGTGTCGTGCGTGTGTGCGTGTCGCGTGAGTGTGTGTGCGTCGCGTGTGTGCGTGCGTGTGTGTGGAGTGTGTGTGTGAGAGTGTGTGTGCGAGCGTGAGTGCGAGCGTGTGTGCGAGCGTGCGGGTGCGAGCGTGCGGATGCGTGTGAGTGCGTATGTGAGTGTGTGTGTGTGTGGTATTATATCTGTTCCATGGATAACAACTCGACGTCTGCCGATATCATCGAGTTCAGGGGCCAGCCGTCAATTTGAGACAGTGTCATGCTGATTTAACACCAATATGTCCATTTTATTTTAACCCAAAGCAACAACAGAAATGCCGTTTGACGTTTTATCCTGAGCTCAACCAGAAGATTCATTTATTTGTGTATTTAATAATTAATAAGCGTTCATTTTGTCTGATTTCCCTTGTATATTAAAATTGTTTAAAAAAAATTTAAATACAGTAGCATCGGTATATTTTGTAGGTGGAATTTCATTTTGTTTGTGTGTTTTTATTGGGATTAGAACCTACACAGAGCTGCTGCAGCGCGTAAAGGAGCTGTGTCGTTAGTTGCCCGGCTTGGAGGGGGAAACGTTGTCCCGTTGCTGCGGTCAGATCGTCACGTGTGCCACCATCGAGCTGTTCAGCGCTCACCTCATCTCCACTGTAGCCCTCCCTCTTTCAGGGTGAGTTGGGTTGCTTTGCCGTGACATTTTTGTATGTAAAAGTCGGGCTGGACGGTTAATCACCGAAGCCTTGTTCACTCCCACCTGGCTGGCGTGAAGCTCAAAAGAGGTGAAGTGGACAGAGAGAGTTTCAGCTGAACTTGGTCATTTATGGAATTCAAAAATTTGATGAATTTTTGGTATTTTTTAATCAGTTCCAAATATTTTCCCATCTACCCTTGCTAAGCGTTAGTCGGTCTTGATATCGGCCCTGGGTAACCAATCTCGATCGACCTCTAGTGCTGTCTCCCGCTCACTTTCTGCCACATTGCATCATGGTTTTGCAGGTTCATTATAATAAACATTTAAATTTGGAGAAAACAAATGTGCCAGAAAACCGAGAACCTCGTTCAGAGCCTCCAGTCGATGTAAACTTACCCCTGACAGTTAGTTCTGTTAATGCTTTAAAACATTCTGTTAATACTATTATTTAAAAATTCTCAGCTATAGTCGTTGAGCATATTTACAGCTATGAGAACAAAAAATTTTTTTTTTATTATAATCAGTGTCCAGAGTGTTTAATCGCGATATTGATTTGAGGTCATATCGTCCAGCCTGGCCTGGCCTGGCTAGCCATATGAAGATAAGACCTCCTTGAAATGTCCAGGTTGATGTGGAAAACCTAAAGAGGTCAATGATTGGCTTTTGGCTGCCGAGGTTAGGGTTAGGTTTAGGTGTAATGTTAGAGCGTCTCAAAAAATATGAATATTGTTTTAAAATCTGTTTACCACTTTAATGCAGTAAATTGTAGTAAAGAAGCTCCAATCCTGTAGTGACTATAAATGGAAACCCTTTTCAGAAGTTAGACTTCTCTGTATTGTGAATCCTTCTTTTGTTTGCTTGTAGCCAATGTTCTAATCATGTGAGACCTTAATCCAAATCCAAAGAGTCTTGAAAAATTCCACATTATGAATAAACATGGCATTTATACAGGTTTTTCTTTTTGAATTAAATTGCTCCCAACAGTCCGACCTTTTGAGGTGCACGAGTATTATTTATGTTCGTGCATCTTGAGTCTCAGTTGAAGAACCTCACGAAGGTAGCAAGGTGGGACTAAGTTGAGAATGTTTACCTGTATTTTGTGTAAAGTTTTGAACCATGACTTTTTGCATCATTAGCTTTTTACTGGCGTTCACTAACCTCCCAGAAAAGCTAATTTGACGCGATTGGAAAATGTAACCTGATAACGTGGTGAAATTGGTTCTTGGCTGAGCTTTGCCTTTAGGAGCTCAAATGTGACCCTCCACGGCAAAACCAGTCGCTTGTCGCAAATTTTCATAAATCAGGCTTCAAAAGCGATACCTATATGGAATAGATAGGACGACATATGACTGAGATATCAGCGTTCAAGAGTGGGTTTCTCCTGTCCCGTAAAGTGAGAAACTGAAAATCTGCCTTTAGAAGTTGACTATCGTGTGCTCACAGGCCTTCCGGTGCGATTAGCGGCTACGTTTGTATTCCCCGGTAACCTACGCTGCATTCACAGCCACACGGATAGCCTACCTACGTTAGGTTAACTGAACTCGGGAGACGAAGATGGATTCGGAGAAATATCTTCACAGCTAGTCAACCAGTGGATTTAAGCGTAAATATTTCAAGTAGGCGGTCAAACAAGAAACTTTTAACATTCTGCTGGAATTGAATTCCTCCTCAAGAAAGTCACGTTTTTAGGATGGAAAGGGTAAGTTTTTCAGCCAAATTTATTCACAACAATACAGTATAGACCTTCCACTGTTTCAAAACACTAAAAACAAAAAATCCAATATTTTACCCCACGCAACATAAACTGTGGTTTTTCTCAGAAACCTCCATTGCAACAAGCGAGTGGTTTTGCCGTGGAGGGTCATAAATAAAGATCCAGGATTTATGTATTTGTTTATGACTTTTCACCGGTACACTTTATACCGAATACAAGGTAAAATACAGTATCACCTGCATATTTTGTTTCAGGTCATAACTCCCTGGGCTCGACTCCGTGGGTGCTGGTAGAGGACATATCTAAGCGTGTTCATGACGCCGAGGTGGAGAGGACGGGCGGCAAACACTCACACAAATAGCGCAAACTCGCAGACGGACGAGAGAAAACGGTGGTGAGCACCTCAAGCCGTCAGATTCCAACCGCGATAATGGCTTCCCACGATTATGAAAAAATGATCATCGAGAGGGAAAAACGCAACGTGTTTGTATCTCGTACTGATATGTGCCCCGTTTTACGTCACATGATAAAGGACTGCAGCGTTACGTGATGCAGAAAAGCCCAGTTGCAGACACGCCAGGTCGGCAGAAAGGGTAAAATAGTCATCAGTTGGTGGGCGTAGCGGTGGTGTATTGATCCCGTGATCAGTTTGAATCAGGGCGGTGAGGTACAGTGAGGTACTCATGAGCAAATGCAGTCTAGCGCTGCTCCCAGGCGCTATCGTTGTTAGCTGCCCTGCTCCTTCGGATGGGTCAAGCATAGAGCTCACATTTTGGTTAGCATTTTTGCTGTGTGCTGTGCTGTGAGTGTATTCACAATGACAAATAATCACTCCTTTCACTTTCCAGTCATTTTTACAATTTTACAGTGAGCAACAGAATTTACAAAGGCAGCAAATAATTTGCTGTAGTTGTGCAGAGCCAGATTCGGCACCACAAAGCGACACAACAGATTTATTCGACCACTTAATCACTAAGTAGTCTGTGTCCGAAAACAATGGTGATCTCAGTGTTGGTCTAAAAAATAGTGATTATGATTTTTGTTGTAGTCGAGCAGCCCTACGCAGTGCTGTTTGTGAGGGTATAGAGGACATGGGGCGATGCCTGCAGATAGCGAGTGTATCTTAAAATATTGATACTGTGGCCCGTGTGTGTGTGTGTGTGTGTGTGTGTACATAGAAAAGCTTTCTATATATGGAGTAAAGGGTATTTTTGTGTGTGTAGAGTTCTGATGATGAGGACGCTCTTAAAGGAAGAGGAAGGTACGTTCTGGTTAATAAGACAGAAATGCCGGGATGGACGGAAACGTTGGAACATTTTTCGGAACGGCAAGGGAAGGCTGGGATCTTCTACACTCCCACGAGATGCTGGAATCAGGTTGTGTGTGTGTTGTGTGTGTGTATACATTTTAGACACCTCAGTATCTTTAGACAGTATCTTTGTGTACGAGGGGATTTTACTAATTGTATATGTTGAATGTTACATTACTCTAAAATGGTTAACTTAATTAATCTGTTGCAGAATTCGGTAAGATTTGCTCAGCTTGGAAAACGGAGACCTGGTTGTGGTTTCGAATATTCCTCACTGATATGATCATATATCAGGTACGTTTTTACCAGTAATTACCAGTCCTTTAATAACAAGAAAAGGATATTACATAGTAAGTAAAAATCGATGTGAAATTATTGTCAAAACTGTAACAATATCGTAATTATAGAATGTCATGAATCAATATTTGTTATAGTTCCTTTTCAGTTATTTATTGTACAGTATAACTTTTGTATTGAGTTCTGAATAACAAACATTTAAGAGATGGCAGTGATGTTAAGGATTTTTATTTCGTGAAATGCAAGAACAGACACTTTGTTCTGTTGTTTGTTACAACAGATTTGTCGCCAGTTGACGAGCTTCATCTTCGATATTATTTGTAAAGTGTATGATGTTTTAATAGTAATGTTTTATTGCCATTAGGCGTGATGATCTGAACCTGAGATCTGTCATTGCTGTTGATTTCGAAAAGATAAATGGAAAAACGCTGGTGGTATTGGCTTGTTGCAGGTAAAGGCTGATAAAATACAAAAATAAACATTCGGAGTTATGAATGTTGTCATAGTGTAGGTTGTCCACCAGAACACTGCGAGGCCGCGTCACACTATGGAGCAACACAGTGTTTATTAGGTTCTGTTCCAGGCGCTCTTGTAGTTTTATTATTGGTAAGACTTGTTTATTTTGTGTGTGTTTTAGGGTCCAGTATAGGAAGCTCTGGCCAGTCTGGTACTGAATTTCCACTCTACAGCCCCAGCACAGCTAGAACACACTGTCATCCAACCTGGAGACACACAGAGCTGTAATCCAGCTAGCGTCCTGCCACTATGCACTCGGAGAACACCGGGTAAAACAAACCTATCATTCATATATTATACTGTATGTACACTACCGGTCAAACGTTTTAAAATTTTTCCCCAATTTTTCCAGTTTTTTATTGAAAATTATTCAGTTTAAAATCTCATTGCATTCTGAATTGGAGTTAAAAATAAATCATGGTATCAATTATAGACCAAAATGTGGTAAACTTTTGACTCATCAAGTAGCCACCTTTGGCAGATACTCTTAGCTGAACACACTGCGTGGCTTTCTTTGTGGTCAAGATATTCTTCAGAAAGTTCTTCCCATATGTGTTGCAGAAGTTTGCAATCTGTAGGCGCTTGCTTAAGGTGACACGCTCACTCTTCTGTCCAGTTCCATCCCAAACCAGCTCGATGGGGTTTAAGTGGGCCGTGCTGGCTACTCCATGTTTTCAAGCTTACCCTCTTGTTCTTTTTTTTCCTGAGGTAGTTCTGGCATAGCTTGGACTTATGTTTTGGGTCATTACCTTGCTGTAGGATGAACCCCTGACCAACTAGGGCATACCAGAGGGTATTGCATGTGCAGAATGCTGTAGTAAGGCTTTTTTGGTTCAGGGTGCCTCTCACTCTGTACAAGTCACCGACCCCGGATCCAGCAAAACCTCCTGAACCTCCAATGCCGCAGAACAGCTTTAAATTAACCCATTTTGTGTTCCCTGAAAAAAGCCTTCTTGTATAATTCTGAAGTGTACATTATTTTTTAGTTTAGGTAAATTACCTTTTTTAAACCTCTGGTAGTTCACCACCTTTGTGCCCATTCTCTTTGGACAGACTTGAGCGACATATTACAATAGATAACTGGAAAAAATTGGGGAATTGTTCTACAACTTTTGACGGTAGTATTATATATATGTGACCCTCGCAATAAAACCAGTAAAGCTTATGCATAAATTTTTCAATTGAGTTGTTATGTTTCGCAAAGCTTCAAATCGATACCTATATGGAGTGAATCGGACGACATATGACTGAGATCTCAACATTCAAAGGAGTCGGGTTTCTCTTGTCACGGCAAGTGAAAGCGGAGAAGTTGACTATAAGCTGTAGCACTCACAGACACTTTTTACGGTCGCGGCTACGTTTGCATTTACAGCCATTCACAGCCATACGGATAGCCTACTGAACTCGGGAGACGGAGATGGATTCCGCGAAATATCTTCCGCTAGTCAACCCAGTGGATTTAAGCGTAAATAATGAAATTAAATCGGTCAAAAACCAAACTTTTAACATTCTGCTGGAATTGAATTCCTCACCTCAAAGAAAGTCACATTTTAGAGTGGAAGAGCAAGTTTTGCAGCGAAATTGATTCACAACAGTACAGTATAGACCTTCCACTGATTCAAAACACTAAAACTAAAAAATCAAAATTTTACCCCACGCAACATAAACGCTTGTTTTTCTCGAAAACCTCCGTTGCACGACCAGCGACTAGTTTTGCGTGGAAGTCACCGCGTGTGTGTTTGTTAGGGCTGCAACAATTAGTCAAAAGAATCGACGACGCCCACTAGAACAATCGTACTGTATTTTATGTTGATGCTTAAATTTCCCGTCTGTAAATTTTTCTGGACGACGTTGTTGATTACGTCGACTAGTCGTTGCAGCACTGCTTGAAATGAAGGAAGTGTTGTCTATTTTATGTTTTGAAGGATTTGACTTTGACTCAGTGTAGAAGCCAATTAAGCGCTTATGTCTCCTGTTATTTGACGATTTTATATGCGCATTCGGAGCGTTATTTTAGGCTGCCGCATATGGATAGGTGTATATTAATCCCCTGTGTTTGACAGCTGGCTTGTGAGAAGGTGCTGGAGGTTGTGAGTGGTCTGGTGCCTCAGAATCATGAAGCTACAAAGTGTAGCGAGGAGCAGGGCAGGAGCAGGAACAAACCCAGGAAAGGTGCGTCTGTCCACCTTCATTTTCTCTTCAAACCATAGACATTATTATGTTTTCCAGTTCTGTGGTATTATAAAACATTTCTCCAATTTCAAATACGTAGTGACCTTTCAAACATCTCATTCATATTTAATCCAGTGTATATGGGCATATTACGGTTTCATATCGGTCAGAAAATAAGGCCTTAAACTGCAAAAGTCCAAAATACAGTTGGCGGAGGTCTTATTTTTTACTTCGTTATTGTTTTAATTTGGTAGAATAATAGATACATCTGGAGATTATTCCTGATTCCTGATTATTCCAATCAGGAATAATCTGGAGATTATTCCTGATTGGAAATGGGTCTTCAAAGACCCTAGTTGTAAGTGGTACAGGATTTTAAAAATATTTTTGTTTTATTGTTTTTGCAAATTGTAACTGTACACTTATAAAAACAGGATTCGTGTGGATGCTTGAAATCCTTAAAAAAAGCTTGAATTTTAATGTTGTGTTTTTAAGGTTTGGAAAATGCTTGTATTTTTGATAAAGTGCTGAAAAAAGCTTGAAATATTTTACCACACAGTTGTCTCACTCAGTAGATTATTTATTCAATGGAGAGAAGTAAAATAAGTCGGCTTCAAAATGAAACCGCGCTCCCTGATGGGGTTTGTGTGAGTCGCGTGAATGTGTGCTTGTACGTCGGTCAGTGTGACTCCCACCCATTCACGCGCTCAGCGTCAGACCGAGACCAATGCTGGGATGATTTGTGTATGCTAACTGCTAATTATAAGCTAATGTAGAAGTAGAAGCCAGCGTTTGTAACCTGTGAACTGTAACATTAGTGATTTCCTGCTACTCAAAATTTAAGAGTAGCCATCAGCCCACTTCATAGCTAGCCAATGAGTTACGGCTCCGTAAATGAGCGTGTGAGTGGAGCGGTGGGAATTTCTATATTACAGAAGTACGTAGGCTTTATTTTCACGTTTTCTTGTGATCCCGAGTCATTTTTTTTCCTGCTGATCTCTGTAAAACAACATTTGTAAGAACGCCATCAAGTCCTTAATATTTTATTAACATAAGTATGAGATGTGCTTTATGATTAAGATTAAATGCGTATATAATGGTATAAATGCATGTTGACCATATGTTTTTCTTAAATGAATCTGTCTCAAGTTAGAACACATACCTGGCAGACAGGTGGACAATTATTAGTCCTAGGGATGGGAACTAAACTATCCCACACAGTTGAATATGAATGACGCGTCCCAGGCCCTATATGTGGCTGGCACTGGAACTGACCATATGTGTATATATATATGTATATATATATATACTGACCAGGATCACTTTTATTTTACCGATGGCAAATGTGTGCGCTTCCTTCTCAAGTGACAAACACTGATAATCCTGTAGCACCAATAGACATACTACTTCTTCATAGAGACTGCGTTGATATATCGAGTTTTTTAAAAATATCGATATGTTGCATCGAGATCTAGAGATTACACAATGTCGTTTGCTCCTCGATATAGTTTTATTTCTTGATAAAATTATACTAAGTCATAGCGCAAATGTGAAACTTGAGAGCACAAAATTAAGAGTCGAGTGCGTGGTTGTGATAATATTGCGTGCAAACTATATATTTCACTCCTCAGTCTTTTTCCTCTCGATGTGTTAAATGGCCTTCGCGTGCAAGTAGATTACGAATGGCCGGAGAAGAGAACAGCGGCAGGTAGATAGCATAAGTTATAGTTTGTCGACCTTATAATAATAATAATTTAACAGTTAGGTCTTACACGTTTAATAAGCACGAAAAAATCTCACTTGAGAAAAAAAGCTGCTCGTCGGTAACCTACTTTGCGTGCAAGGCCATTTAACACATCGAGGAAAAAATCATTCGCGAGCAAAAATAGAGCTTAAGCATAATATTATCTGGCCGCGCACCCGATTCTTCATTTTGTGCTCTCGAGTTTCACATTTCTTGTCACGACTTTGGGGAATTCATGTGATTTTTTTGCACAAAGCCATTTTTACCTCTAGTTTTTGGCATTGATGTGGTAGCCACACAGGTAGAGCACTGTTATGAAAAATAACTTTATCCCACTGCTGTAAGGAAAATAAACAATAAAATAAATTTTCCCATCCCTTGCTGCCACTGGAAAAAATCCCTACCGTCCATAGACTCAACTGACCACCAACTTTTTTTCTTAGGCCCTAAGCTTGTTATTTATTTTCTCAATATTTGACTTGTTATTTGAAGATACTGAGACACACTGACCAGGGTTGAACAATTTTATTCAGTCCAGTTTTGTTGTTTGTAGTTATTGTAAAGAAACACTTTTGCACTTTCGTTCTTTTACTCTGTATCTGTTATATTTTACACTTTATTTTTAATCAAGAAGCATTTTTTATTCAATATATATTTTAGTTTGTTTTTTTAATAAAAAGTGACCAGTTAGTGCCGTGACGAAGTTGGTACATGTGGCTTTGACCCCAAGAATTGTTTTTGTTATTATTACTTCACCCAAAATAATGCTCCGAGATATATATAAATATATACGCCATTTACCAAAAATATCGAGATATGATTTTTTGGTCCATATCGCCAGCCCTACTTTTTCAGCTTGTGACAGTCCATGATCAAAGAAAAAAAAGACGTGTTAGCTCGTGATAATGACGTATTGCCAGGATACTAAACCTGGTGCAGATCACGGATGAAAATCACGATTTATAATGAACTTGATTTTCTCAAGATTACAAGAAAAGAGGGATCTCAGGAAAAGCGACGAAGTTGGCTTATTAAACGTCACATTCCGAAATATAAAAGTTACCATCCATCCATCATCCATTAACTTCCGCGTATTACCTCCCAGCGAGCGCCGTGGGCCTTGAATTTGGTGTACAAACTCTAATAAAAACTCAGGGCCTTAGTGTAGCGAATTCACGGTAGCCGTTTAACTCCTAAAACGATGTGTGAATGAACCTGTAAATGACGTTAAAGCACTAAGATGTATAATCCCAACATCTGCAGATAAAAGGTTACTTTTAAACCAATAAACCCTTGAAATTATTAAAGGAACATTGTTGTAAACAAGTTTAAGTTAATTAGTTAATGGCAATATTTTGAATTAATATTGATAGTGACAGTAACTTAATTACAGATAAATACAAAAGTAATGTTTTAGATTCAGTATTTACTTTGAAATTCTATTTAATTTGTTTTTGAACGCGATAATGGAATTGAACAGCAGATCTTAAAATCGTGAGTTTTTTTCGTGGTGGCTGTTTTCGTTGTGGTTTGTCATTTTAAGGGCGTTTTGTGCCGCTACAATCCCGTGATTATGAACCTCTCACTTCCTCTCTCTTGATAGCTGTTATTTCCTGTTTCCAGGGGTGTGCAAGACTTCATTCCCTGCACCAACAAAGACATCCTGCCCTTCTGTTTGCAGCTCATGTTGGCCTGCTTCAAGGTGCCCACGCACACACACACACACACACACACACACACACAAATACACACCCATCAGCACACATTGCTTTTCCGTCATCCCGTTGCCCCACTGGCTGTCCAGAAATGGAATTAGTGTGTAGGGCCCTATGAAATCTGTTTTGTTTTTTCCTAAATTCCGTTTAATTTTTTCCTGAATTCCGTTTTTTCCATTTTTATTCTTCTGAATTCTGTGTTTTACGTTATAATCAGATTTATTCGTGGAGTGGATGGGAAAAAAAAACAATACAATAGAAAAACATTTCACATTAAATGACTGTTATTCAACTTCAACAAAAGTGCTGAGGTTCAAGAACATTTTTCTGCTTTAGTAAATATTTACCTGTAAACAAGCAAAACACTCATTTTTTTGTTACAAAGCAAGCGTTCTGATGTGAGTTTTGACTATGAAATGATGATACTGATGTTCTTGAGCGCACTTGATTTCTCGTGTGTGCTGGCAAAAGCGTGCAAAGAGTTGTTCTCGAGTCATAAAATCCATTTGGTTATTGTTCTGCTCTGAACTTAAGCGCTAACAGTCGAATTCGTAATTTTTTGAGACTTGGTGTTTCCAGCCTCTTAGCATAATGACAGATTGTTTTCCCTCTGTGTCTGTGCGTTGTGTGTAGAAAACTGAGTCCACGCCTCAGCTTAGGTAACGTGCAGGGGGCTGCAGCGGCCAAAATTGATTAGAGACCATTGCTTTGCTTTGCCCACACACCGATATCAGCCAATTATGTGACATTCCGCGTTTTACAACGGATGTCATTTTATTTGTTGAATTCTGCGATTCCGCCCGAGTTTTCCACATCGCAAAAATCACAGGACCCTATTTGTGTCATGTTTTGCCTCAGGTTCTTTATGAAGTGTTTGTTGGTGTTTATCCTCATGTTGGTTGTCTTTTCTGTTTATACAAATACAGCTCTTATTCATCTCAGTTTCCGGTACATATATCGGAGTGGTCTGTGGTGTTAGGATTAGGGAGACGGCCCTGTAAACAGAAGGTCGCCTGTTCAAGTCCCAGACCGGCTCATAAGCACGTTATCGTCCCCAAGCACTGACCCTTGGATGCTGCCATAAAAAAACTACTTCAAGGATGGGTCAAATGCAGAGGTCACATTCCATTGTGCTGTGCTGTGTTCAGAATGACAAATAATCACTCACTTTTCAAAATCACTGCTAGAAATTCACTTTGATATTTATGTATTGCGATGCAGTATCTCAAGGTTTTTTGTGAAACTGCGGACCACTGGTTGAAAACCCCTGGTATGGATTGTGACGTTCTTTCTCTCTTGTCTTCTTTTCTTCAGTTGCGAGCATTCGCCGACAGCAGCAGGGACGACCTGGCCCTGGGTCATGTGATCGTCCTGCTGCAGCACGATTGGCCGCTGGGAGAGATTCTCTTCTTGAAGGCCGTGGACAAGATTTGTGACCAGGGTAGTTTTCAATATAAAGACTTTTCCTTCTGTTACCAGTATCCTTTCCTGAGGCTGAAGATGCTGCTTTTGGACGATGCTGGATTATTTAGCTTAATGAAGTGATGTGAACTAATATAAATTCATATTGAAATGTAATTATTTATAATAACTAATACCAGTTTGTTTTGCACTTAGTAACCAGAAAATGTAATATGTAATAGTGATAAAACTAATGTATTAAATAGACAGTCAAGAAGACAGAAGACAGTCAAAGACAATTTATAATATGATTTTAAATGGATGTTCATTTCAGTTGGCGGCACAGTGGTTAGCGCTGTCGCCTCACAGAAAGATGGTCCTGGGTTTGATCCCCGGGTTGACATAGGGTCTTTCTGTGTGGCGTTTGTCTGCTCTCCATGTGTTTGTGTGGCTTTTTCTCCCACAGTCCAAAAACACACAGTTTAGGTTGATTGGTGACTTGAAATTGGCCCCATAAGTTATACATGTGAGAGTGTGCGCACTGCAGATGTGTGGCATGCAGAACTTAGTCACCGCCTCTCGCCCAAGTCCCAGTTGGCTTCAGTCCCTCGCATTGAGTGGCAAAATCAATAAAGTTAAATACACTTTATAAATAAAAGTCAATTAAATTGACTATTTAAAAATGACTTTTTCAACTTTTTAGACTTTTTAAGTTATCTTTTTGAAAATGTCAATACCTTGCCTTTTAAATATTGTTTTATAGTATTGGGTGCTGGTGGCCTAGTGGTAGGACACTCGCCTTTGGGCCAAGAGCTTGTGGGTTCGAATCCAACCTCTGGCGTTACCTGAGCAAGATCCTTGACCCTAAGTTGCTCTCAGGGGAACTGTCCCTGAAATTAGGAAATGTAAGTCGCTCTGGAGCAGTTGGTGGTGTCTTGATGAGGTGCTCGCCCGTGATCAGAAGATAAGTAAGGATTCCGAATCCAGGCTGGTAAAAGGTGAGCAATTGCAAATCCCCAAGCACTGCTCCCCGAGCGCTTGTTAGCTGCCCACTGCTCCTTCACGGACGGGTCAAATGCAAGGAGTCAAGCGTTTAGATTGTACTGTGCTGTGCTGTGCTGTGGTGTGTGTTCTGGGGCGTCTGCTAAATGCTATAAAATGTTTCAGTTAAGTAGTTTGCTTAGAATTGGAAATAAATTTAATAGAATTTTTTGGAGGCTGTTTTTGGCGGAATTGAAACAGAGATTTAACTTTGACCAAGGAATGATTTGAAATTTTCTCTTCCATTCCTTTTTTCCGCTAACAACTAGCCTAGATTTTTAGAATGTTAAAACATTTAAATAGTATAATATTACACACCAGCAGAACTGAAGAAAGCCTAATAAGCTTGTTTTGTGTAAACATGTGTAGCGTTTGTAGACTCTGTTTATTTCTCCAGAAATAAATCTCAAATTAGAAAACATTGGTGAACGTCAGAATCTTTGTGAAAAGACTTCGGTGTATTTTGGTTTTGAGAGTCCTTGACCGCCGCTCCAGACATCGACATGTTGGAGGAGTTCGCTTACCTCCGTACCACGGAAGGGGGCCGTGTCCAACTGGAGTTACTGCCCAATCAGGGGATGCTGATAAAGTAAGTGTCTTTCAAGAATAAAAAACGGCCATTCATGATTCTTTAAACCTCCCTTTTTAATTTATTTTTTAACATAACTTGACTGTATGTATGCACTAACTGGGGAACAAAGTTTCCTTTTTTTTGTTTCTGGTTCTGCCCTAATTCTTGATTGCTGGCTTAGCTTCTAGCGACTTCGGCCTGCCGTGATTAACTGTTAAGCTTCTAACAGGCTTTGAAGTGATTTACTAGGGATCTTACCTCCCAAGAATTGCATTCAGGCAGTAAAAGGCTTCAGAGAGTTTCTTCGCTTAACCAATCGCCAATAAGCGGTCAATTTCCGCTGGACCCGTTAATCTAGCCAGCAATTTTTGGATTGGAAAATATTTTTATGTTTACACTTAAAAAAATAAATAAATAAAAGTTTAAGATGAAATAGATTTTTCGAATGTATTTAGAGCTTGCTGCCAAGGCTTGAATGCAGCCCTGGTTCTTAGGGTGTTGATGAAAATGGTGTTTGCTGTCCCTAGGAACCCCAGCCCCGCCCTGAGGGTGGAGTTAATACCTGCTGCTTCCAAGGCGCCAAGGCTGACAGGCACACCCACCCCACCCCCATCCAAACCCCCTTCCCTCCTACCCCTTCGCCTGCTCATACGCCGTGACGTGTCCCCCGTCCTCCCCCCTCCAGTTCTTGAATTTTTTTTTTGTTGTATGACTTTTCTCAGGTCTTGTTCGAATCTCCGCTTCCATTTCAGTTTTTGGTTTCCGGCCATGGTGTCATCTGCATTCTTATTTGTTTTGTTTCATTTTTACAGTCGTGTCACTGTTCCATTGTCCGTGCTTTTTACGTTTGTACCGTGAGAAGGTTTACTAGATTTTATTTTTGCATCAATTTTTTGTGTCTTGTTTGGTCGGAAAAATTCAACGTGTATGAATTGCGTGATTAATGGAGCCCAAAATAAGAAATGCGCGTATGTTCATGTGTGTGTGTTTATTATGGTAAAAAGGAAGTGTGGTTCCAGGTTGTGGCCAAGAGTCACATGGTTCCCCTTTTCATTATGAAACGAAATCTTTTCACTCTTATAAAATTGGGACTCGTTCACCAGCCGTTCTTAGGAAGGAATGTACACTTAAAACCCACTTGCGCAGCTTTTACAAAGATCTCAACATTCACCAGTTTTCTTCAGAACACATTTTTGACCAGTTTACAAAGACATCATAAATGCTTTCTTAAGAACAAGTTTAAGAAAAATACGTATGGAAAATACTGGTGAATGATACCAATAGTTTCCTGCAGTTTTATGGCTGCTGCCTAAAAACAATGCGTCATTCACCAATAATTTTAATTCATTACTGTCCTAAAATTTGTTCTTAAAGACATGTAAATAGTATGGGTGTGCAAAAAAAAAATCCTTTCTGTATCGATTCATGCATTCCAAAGAACGTATCATATTTTTCAACTAACATAATGGCCATAGTTTACTTTTTCCCCCGACACGAGTTCAACTCGCTTATCCTATACACGCCGCAGTGTTGCCTGAGCATGAAGGACATGCAGTCAGTATGCGTACATATGCATCACAATAAGTAAACTACATTTGATTCAGTGCAATTTTTTTTCCTTTTTTGATCTGGAAACAAATTCATTCTGGAAGAAAATGTATTGAATCGTGAATCTCTTGTGACTTGATTTTGAATCAAATCGTGAGCCCAAGAATCAGAATCGAATCGTGAGATTTTCTGAATCGTGCACCTCCAGTAACTAGTAGAGGTGTGAACCTTCACCAGTGTCTCGATTCGATTTGATTACAATTATTAGGTCAACGATTCGATTCGATACGATATCTCGAAGCATCATGATGCATGCCATC
The DNA here is from genome assembly GCA_032718565.1 of Distichodus sexfasciatus. NCBI lineage: Eukaryota > Metazoa > Chordata > Actinopteri > Characiformes > Distichodontidae > Distichodus > Distichodus sexfasciatus. The sequence goes on along the minus strand of JAVGVS010000638.1, from coordinate 46,860 downwards.
AATTTTTCTGCATAACATCACATTGCACGCACATTGGCCAGCCATAGTTGCTACCGGGATGTTCTTTTTAACTTGAATTTTTATGCCGTAGGCAGAAAATCACCAAGCAATGTCATTATGATATGATTCAGGGGTTTTCAACAGCTTCTGTCCAAGGCACTACCGCTCAGATTAAGCATTTGCATTAAATTCATTATTCATAAAGATGCCCAAATTATCTGGAAATGTTTGGAAAATGAAAAAAAGGATTCATTTTCAGTAGTGAAAGTCGATTGCATGTTGCGGACCACTAGTGGGCAGCGGACAGCCGGTTGAAAACCTCTGTTATAATTGATTATGGTCTGCCACTGCATCAGTGCAGAATCGTCCACATCTGCATCGCGATGCATCGATTATGCGATTAATTTCAACACCTCTAGTAACTAGTATAATATTTTACAGCTGTACAGTTGATGTATAACAGAATCTTGGTGGAACCTGCATAAGTGGCATTTAAGAACAATTTTTTTCTTAAGAGCAGTTGGTAAATGGGGCCATTTTTTCCCCCTTTAATTCCTCACCATTACGAGATTGGACTCTCAATCTTTTTTTTGTTTTTTTGTTTGTTTGTTTAATTAAAGGCATCATACAGTGACCCGTGGCATCACCAAAGGCGTGAAGGAAGATTTCCGCCTGGCGATGGAGCGGCAGGTTTCTCGCTGCGGGGAAAACCTGCTCAGCGTGCTGCATCGCTTCTGTATCAACGAGAAGATCATCCTCATCCAGTCCTTGCCTTGACCTTTGCCCTCCGATCTCAATCCTCTCTTCCCATAACGTTCACAAGGGGTGTCTAATTTAAACCCGGATTTTCTCCCTCCCTTTCGTTAATAGCAGGATAGGGAAAAGCTTATAGATAGTATAGATAGAATTAAAGGTGAACTCTACCCAGCGATGCTAAATTGGATAAATAATCTGTCGTTGTTACCCATTTTAGCATCTTTGGATGGAGGCCGGCTTTAACATAAAGTGATATTCTATTTTTACATCGAAAGCTTATTTTTCAGCTTGCGTAGCGTTTTCACATGATGAGAAAAATCTAAATGTTTCAAGGCATCTAACAGTTTTTAAGACAACTATTTTGTAAAACTCTTCAGCGTACAGAATCTGTTTCCTTACAATTTCCTTATTAAATAGTGGTCTTTGCATTAAATTAGTTGGCCTGCTACCTGACAATTACGTCTACCTGAAAACGTTTTAGTGAAGTGGATTATCTGAAACAGGTCTAGATGAGTGTTTTCTAGATTTGAGCCCAATCAGACATCCACAGGCTACATTTTGCAGATGATAACACAGTGGTGGAGTCTGATTTGTTCACTTACTGTGTCGGATAAAGCAGAGCAAATCAATTGTCCGTTTAAAAATGTGAGCCTCACACAATTGCAAAAAAAGGCTTTAATTTAAAAAGAAGTAACAGCAGGTTTTTGCCTGTAATTAAAATATGTACATTGTTCTTTTTTTCTTCTCCTCCTTCTGAATACCTTAAGAGTTTATCTACGTTGCTTGTTTCTATATTTGTCCAAAAATGAAAATAAAGTACATGTTTTACATACTCTGGCGACTGTGGGCCTTGCTTTTTGCGCTGTTTTTGAAATTTCAGGATTGCCTACCTTTAACTTTTTTACCTTATTCATCCCGAAGGAAATTGCTCGCATCACGACTGCACAATTCACAAAGACACAAGGACAGAACAATAAAGAATAAGTACCCAGAAAAATATAGTTAAAGCTTAAATAAAAATACTCAGATAAAACCTTAGTACAATAAATAGAATAGACTATGTTGGCTTAAAAAGTACCCCCGATGAATAAAATCTGAAACTACGAAAAGCAATTGCTAAAAAGTAATAGAATATAGATTCTAGATGTCAAATTGTTTATACTGAAATTGCCTTGCTTTTTATTTTATGAATGCATATTTTGGAGGTTCTAAAACCAGGATTATACTTCGAATAAGAGAATTCCTCAGTATCTTCTACAAAGTGTCCTGGCTAAAACGGACAATTAATATATTGTTGTTCAAAACGGCAGATCTCTTTCTGGCCCTCCACCACCACCATTTTAAAGTGGTTAGAAAAGTGTCCTAACACTCATTCAAACCCTGATGAGTGTCACGCTTGTTAACCAGCAACTAAATAAGTAAGATCCAGTCAGAAACTAACCAGTGGTATACCTGCGGTGATAGTGGTGGTGGTCTAGTGGTACTCGCCCATGAAACAAGAGGTCATATCTAATCCAGGTCTACACTACCTCCAGCATTGAGCACCTGAGCAAAGCCCTTGCCACGAAGTTGTAAATCCAAGAATGTAAATGCATCTTTAAGGCAGGCGTTCCTAAAAAAAAAAAAAAAAGTGCTTAGTAACATGCAATATTTGTCATTAAATGGACCTCAGCTGATGTGGTTTGGGTTCCACCATTTCGTTCACACTTTGGCATCTTTGAATGGTGCTTCCTCTTTCAGAGTCATTAATTCTCCTTTCTGGAATTTTCTCTCTTTCATCATCGATCTGTTGTCTCAGTTTTCTCCTTGCTGCGGGGGAGTAAGCAGATCTGCCTCGAGTGCAGCCCTTAAGTTTGCCCAGAACATTCTCTGCTTGGCTTTGTCTTGAGGCCATTCTAGATAGGTGCGTCTTGCCATCATTGCCTTGAGCTGGTAATACTTGGAGGGGATGAGATACGAGGGCAGTGGCTCTAAGAGAATGAGTATGATGTTGTCCATCCCTCGCATTAGTCTCTGGTGGCCAGCGAAGCACAGCTCGTAGTGGCACCATTCGCTCTGGACGAAGTGAGAGGACAGTACAAAGATGCAACACCTGCTTTGTTCTATGCAACGGAGGATGTTCTGCACGATCGTTTTTCCTGGGATGAAGTCCCGCTCGTGGTGGCACAGTCGAAGTCCATTTTGGCTGGCAGCTCGGTCTTCACCTTCCAGCTTGGGCAAGAGTTGGCCTTTAACCCAGTCTGCGTTCCGCTGGCTGTAGGAGACGAAAGCATGGAAGTACACCCCTTGCAGTTCCTCTGCTCGGTGATGGGCGGACCGAGCGCGATGCTTTGCACGAGTCCATTTCCAGATCATTGCCACATACCACGGAACGTCTAGCTGACGGCATAAAATTCCCACAGCAATGATCACAGTGATGGCTGGCACTAAAATGGTTGCTGCCAGGAGTCCGGGACTGCAGGTGATCTCGAGCAGATGGAATTTTTGAAGTACCGTTTTCCTCCAGTACTCTGGGTAGCTGCAGTGATACCCATCCGGCCACCAATCCAGAGTGATCCTGCGATTTGGCCAAACGCTTGATCCACCAAGAGTTCCCTTGTCATCAATGAGAGTGGTAAAATCCCTCAAAGGACAGGTACAGATGTAAGGGTTCCGACTGGTGTCCAGTACAGTCAGGTGTTGGCAGGTCTCCAGAGCAGTTATTGAAGGTGCGTGGAGAGAGTTGCCGTGTAGCACAAGCTTCCACAAATTTGGGTACCCCAGGCAATCTGGAAGATCCAGCAGACGATTTGTTGTAAGATCCAGAACTCTGAGAAAATCCATTCTGGAAATATTTGTGGGGATTGCAGTGATCTGGTTGCTCTGTAGATTCAAAATGACTGTGGAAGCTGGCAAGCACTTGAACACAGTCTGGTCGAACCTGTTTAAGGATAAATCCAGGTGGGCGATTTTGGAAGGCCACATGCATCTCCCTTGTGTTTCTTCATAGGTGAGTGAATTCTGGCTAAAATCCACATGTCTCAGGGAAGTCATGAACTGGACTCTTGCTGTTAGTGGCATCAAATGTCTAAGATTATTACCCTTCAGGACCAGCACCTCCAGATTGGTCAAAGTGTCACATTCTACTTGCTCATCTTTGGAGAAGACATTTTCCGACAAAGAACAGTCGGATAAATCCAGCATCTGTATCTTGCTAACAGTCATCGGACAGGTCATGTGGACTATTGGAGACTGGGCAAATGTTAAGTTTCTTGCTGGCATGTTGATAAAGAAGTCATACATTTTTTTCTGATCAAATATGAACACAGTCACTGCCGACTGCCTCACACTAAAGGAGTCTATGAAGTAGTTCTGGATCACAGAATCACCTTTAGTCATTTGAGTTAGGGTAAGATTGAATACGCTAAACTGGCAGATCGAAGACATTAAGACGCTGTTGAAAAAAGCACTCATTACTTCCCATGTGCTCCGGATAGCGGATAAGTGCAAGTCTTTAGTTTTAATGACTGCTCTGTGCCTCACTAAATCTCTGAGGAAGTCTTGTGGTGTGTTCAACCCGATGAGCTCTACTTCCCCAAACGATGCTAGGGCATCAACTATCATTAGGTGGTCAAGATCAGTGTTGGACATTGTAACAGCAATCTTTGTTGCGTTGGCCTCTGTGAAGCTTCCTTCTTGATAGTTCTTTAAATTCTTAGCTTGAATAAAAAGAGTGTGGAGATTAAGGTGGGAAATATTAGCAAAGTCATCATGTTGAATACTGTTGGCACCGAGTCCAAGCCAGCTAAGGTGTGTGAGATGGGAAAACTCTGAGCCCAGTGGCATGGATGCAAACAAGTTGGAAGAAAGGTCCAAGTATAGCAGGTTGTGCAGATGCAGTAGGTACTTCTGATTGGACAGGTTCTGAAATCTGTTGTGGGACAAATCCAGAGTCTCCAGAAAAGGAGTGGAAGCAAATGTTTCTGGGTCTATGTTCTCCAGCATGTTCCAAGACAGATTGAGGAATTGGAGGCTGGGTGTGTTGTTAAAGTCATGTTTCCTCAGAGACTGAATATGATTCTGAGAGAGATCTAAACCATAAGCAGATGATGGGAGATCATTGGGCACCTCTGAGAGGTTTTTACATGAGTAGTTGTTGATGACTATCTTGATGGCCATTACACAAGATGTCTGGAAGAAAACCAGCAATACAAGAAGTGTCCAACAGGGTTGCATTACAGGCTCCATTAATCCCATTATACTATCTGCAAAAACACAAAAATGAAATGAGATTGAGATCCAGAACATTACAGAGTATAACCACTTTCATGTGACATACACAATTTAAAAAAAATACTCCAGAACTTTTTAGTATGATGTTCGATGAGTTTGATGAGTTTTCATGCTCTCTATGTGTTTGCTTGGATTTCCTCTGGGTACTCCAGTTTCCTCCCACAGTCCAAAAGCATGCACTGTAGATTAATTGGCGACTTTAAATTGACCCCGTAAGGTGTAAATGTGAGTGTGAATTTGTGATCGTGTCCCCTGCGGTATGTTGGCGCCTGCCCAGGGTTGGTCCCCACCTTGCGCCTGTAGATCACGGGATAGGCTCCAGTCCCCCCCACCCGCGATCCCGGTTGGGATTAAGCGGTTCGGATCATGAATGAATGAATGAATTTACAAGCCTGGCACGGTGGTTGGCACGGTCGCCTCACAGCGAGAAGGTCCTTGGTTCGATCCCCAGGTCGGCTGTGTGATCTCCCAATGTTCGTGTGGGTTTTCTACCAGTGGTCCCGTTCCACCAACACTCCAAATGTGTGCACTATGGATTGGCTGATTAATCTAAATTGACCCCATAAATTGTGAGTGTGTGTGTGCCCTGTGGCGCGTTGGTGCCCGCCCAGGTTTGCCCCTTGCCACACGCGTGTAGTCCCGTGATAGCACCCGGTTTTAGATAGCGAATGAGTAAATGAATTTACTGGTAAGAAACCCGGTATGTCTAATTTCCTCTAAAGGCTTGAAGGTTTGTGTTTTTATGTGTAATTCTGAATATGAATTGCTAATTCCAATAGAAAACCAACTTTCATGTAACATAGTTTTTGATGTACAACTGTTTACTGTGGTAATGTAGTTTCAATAGCTGCTTTATAGTCATGGGATTTACTGCAAATTTCTCAATTCAGAATCATAAATTAATAACAAAATGTGTCTCACTTGTTTATACTCCCGTTGGATTCAAATGCTGTTACTTTCAAATTTCCTCTTAATTTTCTAAGACAGAAAAGCACGGATGGAGTACTAGATGAGACAAGACATTTATTGCCAAAAAATTTACTGTAGAGTATTTTGACTATCCTTTATTAGAGAGGCTTCTCTAAAATTTCAACATACAATAAATACTTCCAGTTAAGAAATAAATCTTGTTTTAATAGCGCTATACATACCGGTTTCCTCATGAAATCCTTACTGAGCACCCAGACTTACAATCTCCCTGAGGCTGTGTGGTGGAAACTATTGTGTGGTTATGTCAGAGGAAGGCAGATGGGCAGTAAATGTGAAAGCCGATTTATTTAAATGATTCTTACTTCTGCTTTTGAACTGGAGTGAGACTTCCTGCAGCTTCTCTCATATGAGAAATCAACTGCATTTGGAAATCAACTGAAAAAGGCAATTAAAAGATGTCTTCATAAGAGTCATATCTGAACATTAAGTGATCTTGCATAGTGGAGATCATTCACAGTAAAAAGTCTTTCTCTTTTCCTGGTTTGTATGTGTGTACTGCTACCGGGATCTAATGTATCACACAAGCAGAATAGCAGAGAAAGTGGGTCACAGACTGTTTGAACGGTTTAATTTAATGGAAACCCGTGGAGAGCATAACGCAGTCCTGCTTGTTTGCTCAATCAGTGATGGGCATGTAAATGTACATAATCACACAAACACACGGGCTGTGGTCCTGATCGATTAAATAATGCTCCGTGTCTGATTACTGCATGATCTTACAATGATGAAAGTAAACCTTTTGTTCTCTCTCTTTCAGAGTCCCTGGTTACAGCAAACCATGATAAATATTCTCCAAACAAAAAAACTCCGTAACGGAAGTATTTGTTTGTGTTTGTTCAACTAGGCAACATGAAAATCTGGGAAGCTTTTTTAAAGTGCTCCGTTCTCTCTCTCTCTCTCTCTCTCTCTCTCTCTCTCTCTCTCACTCACTCTTACTCACTCACTCACTCACTCTCACTAACTCACTCACTCACTCACTCACTCACTCACTCACTCACTCTCTCTCTCTCTCTCTCTCTCACACTCACTCTCTCTCTCTCTCTCTCTCTCTTGCTTTTACTCTATCACTCTCTGTCACACTTCTTTTTATTTCCCCTGGTCTACACTATTCTGGCTAGTCTGATCTAATCAAAGAGCACCCCAAATGGCAGGCCATGTTCTAAAACACCATCACGTCTTGTTTCCTGGACCCAAATTGATGTCTCCAATAACACTATCGTCACCTTTACCTGGAAAATTTGATCAGATCCACTCTTATTCTATCACTGTGCTTTTCCATGTATGGTTTAATGTAATTTTTATGAATTTGTTTCCTTGTTTACTCCAGCTCGGTTTGTTCACTTAACTGCAGAACACGACAGGGCGACACAGAGAGCTGGGGGGAAAGGGACCAGTTTAAACTGGGTGTGGGATCCCTGGATTGATTAAAGCCTTGAAAAGTGGAAAAGTGAAAAGAGAGTGACATTTAAGAGCAGATTTGAATTTGCAAACCGAGGCAATAAAAATTGATATGAATATTTCCACAGTTCTAGCTGAGGATTTGCCTATTGTTGTCTTGGTTGCGATTTTGTGCACAGTATGTTGCAGGAATTTCCAACTGTTCCAAAAGTTCCTCTTCCAACTTTTGTCCTTTTTTTTTTTTTTACATTCCTTGTTCTCTAGGTATGTCCCTGTCTCACGCTCACTGCTAGGGGGAGGAAGAGAGTGGATGATAGTTGCATGAGCATTAGGGTTTATGTTAATCATTGATCAGAGGTCCTCCTTCCTGACATCAGAGAGCCTTTTGAGTATTTACGTGTGTGGGGGAAAGGGCGGGGGGTGTTGAGTGAGTGAGTGTGTAAGAGGGACAGAGTCATAAGGCAGTTTAAGCAGGTAAAGCAATCAGACGTTTTCTCCTTTTCTGGGATTCACTTTTCTTCAGGAACTACTGTCTTGCTTTCAGTCCGTGCTGCAGAATGAGTTCTGGTTCTGACCCAGCATCTCCAGCTGATATTTCAGCATTACGTCTACTGTGACTGGAGGACCTTCTTGGCAGGCTTGTTCAAGATGAGAACTTCCCTCTCTCTTCCATTATCCTTCCTTTTACTGACCACCTATGTATTGGAAATGGTGGAGTGTATGTGGGGAGATACAAGAAGCCTCTGGCAACAGCCACTGAACCACAGTGACCTGGTGTCTGGAACATTCCCCAAAGGTTTTCTCTGGGGTGTTGGAACATCAGCATTCCCCACTGAGGGTTCCTGGGATCGGGACGGCAAAGGGGTGTCTATATGGGATCACTTTACACACTTGAGTCACCACAGGACGTGGGGTAGTGTTGGCACGTCAACAGCGGACACAGCCAGTGACAGTTATACCCTCTGGGAGAAGGACATAGAGTCGCTTCAGTATCTTGGCGCAAAGTTCTACGCTTTCTCAATCTCTTGGCCCCGGCTTTTCCCTGATGGTAGTCCCACAGGAAGAGTCAATTCTGTTGGCGTGGAACACTACCGACAGCTGATTGTCAGGTTGAAGGGGCTCGGTTTGGAGCCTATAGTGACCCTGTACCACTGGGACCTTCCTCAAGCTCTGCAGGAGCACCTGGGGGGCTGGAAGAACCCAGAAATGGTGCAGATCTTTGCAGACTATGCAGCGTTTTGCTTTGCCACCTTTGGCAAAGATGTCCAATATTGGATTACAATGCACAACCCACTTCTCGTCGCCGTCCTGGGGTACGGGACTGGTGCTCATGCTCCGGGGGTGACCGGGGACCCTGCTGACCCCTTCATCGTCGCACACAACCTCATCAGGGTGAGTGCTGGGTCGCAAGGTCAGAGGTGATTGGTGGGGTTCATTTTTCTCCGTTTGAGGTTTAGGGGACCAGGCACAGAACAATAGTGGCTCACTCCCCTAATACTGATGTCCATGGATGTGCCTTTATGCGATAACAATGCCTGAGGGCTATTCTTTCACATTGTGAACTTTGAACAGCACTTTATGTGCTTGTTTAGCCTTACTACAGAGTAACTCCAATGGGCTTGCGTTTATCATGAATTATTTACTGTCAAAAGATAAGAAAGCAGCAAGTAACTGCTAATCATTAACATTTATAAACTGATTTAAATATTATGAACAACATTCTAGTACATTTTATTCATTTGTCTTAACAGGACAGATATGATATCTAGCAAAACAGGTCAGATTTTAGGTAGAAGTCCCTAAGCATTGAGTAGAAATTAAGTGATGAAAAATAATTAGCTCCATTCTGGGATTTGTGTTACAAGAAGTGTCATATTTTTGCCCTGGATGTAAATAGCTTCTTGTTCCATTTGCTAAATTCACAGGCTCATGCTAAAGCTTGGCACATTTATGACAAGCAGTTCCGTCCATCCCAGCGTGGCCAAATCTCCATCACGCTTAGCTCACATTGGGTGGAACCTTTTAAAGGACATGCCACTCCAGCCAATCTGGAGTTGTGTCAGAAATCTATGGAGGCTGTGATTGGCTGGTTTGCAGAGCCCATACACGGAAGCGGAGACTACCCAAGATCCCTGCTTTCCTCAAACCGAGGGCTTGTCCCTGAATTCACCCCTGAGGAAAGGGTCAGAGTGCGTGGAACCGCAGACTTCTTCTCCCTGGCATTTGGGCCAGACACCGTGCGAGCAGTTAGAGGGTTTGCCCACTTTGGCCAAATGGGGGCGCTGGACCTCCGGAAGGTCCTGGGCTGGATCCAGCTGAAGTACAGTGATCCAAAGGTGTTGGTGGCAGAGAGTGGCTGGTTCTCTAATGCCTCTGTAGGTGTGGAGGACACTCTGGCCATTTACCTTATGAAGAGGTTTATCTACCAGGTGCTTCAAGGTGAGGGTTTGGAGGTCATGGTGGGTTTAGGATACTGTTGATGATTTGATCCATTTGCTAAAATTACATATTTGTTTTTGTTTTGTGTGTGCGTTTGATCCAGCTGTGGTTGTGGACCATGTTAAGGTGTTTGGCTACACGGCCTGGTCCCTGGTGGATGGATTTGAATGGAATAATGGCTACAGTATAAGAAGAGGACTCTTTTACATTGACTTTGACCAACCTCAGCGGTCCAGGGTTCCAAAGACAACGGCACAGTACTACAGGCAGGTCATCAAGGACAATGGTTTTCCAAATGATGAGACAGAACAGAATATCAATGGACATTTTCCTTGTGACTTCCATTTTGGGGTGGCTGACTTCATCCTAAAGGTGAGCATGAAGAAGTGGAACAGATAATAGAGCAAGTGAGTAGTTAAATGCTGGCTTATCTTTTGGATGTGTGTCTGTTTTATTTCGCAGGTGCATCTACAGCCTTTCTCACCCCAGTTTACTGACCCTCTTCTATACCGCTGGAACTTCTCTGGCAATGGCGCACTCCAGCCTGTCGCAGGGGTGATGTTACATACACGCCCTGCACAATGCAGCGACTTTCTGGCTATTCAATGTCACGTCCGCTTGCTGGAGATGACCGGAGCATCTTATTACCGATTTGCCCTGGACTGGGCACAACTCTTGCCAAATGGAGACACCTCATCTGTCAATGCAGAGTCAGTACGCTACTACCGTTGTATGTTTACAGAACTGCAGAGGAAAGGCATCAAGGCAACTGTCACACTCTACCATCCAAGTCTAAGCTCTGCAACACTGGGCTTGCCTGGCCCTTTGCATGCACATGGTGGTTGGATGAACACGAGCACAATGGAGGCTTTTGTAGACTATGCCACATTTTGTTACTGGGAATTTGGGCCCCTGGTTCCGATTTGGATCACTGTTAATGAGCCGAACCGTCTTGCAGAAGCTTATAACAGGCAAGACCAAGATCGTACTATAGTGGTCCGTAACCTTTTGCTAGCCCATGCTCGTGCCTGGAAAGTTTACCACACACGCTTCCACCAGCAACAGCAGGGAATGGTAAGCTTTGCAGTTCATGCTGACTGGGTGGAGCCAGCCAATCCCTTCATGGAATCTCACACCCATGCCGTTCAGTGTTTTCTCTTGTTCGAACTTGGTCATTTCCTTGACCCTTTCCTTGGCAACTTTGACAACCCTAACAAAAATCCTTGCCATTCAGGTTCTCATCCAAGCTCTTTCCACCAGCCAGAGTTTTCAGAAAATGAGAGAGACGAACTGAAAGGTGCTCTAGACTTCATTGCACTTAACCACTTCACAACACGTTTGGTTTACACAGAACATACACATCAAGCAGGGCAAAATTCCCACTTCAAATATCCCAACTATGATCATGGATGTTCCTTCATCTCTGACCCTACATGGCCCACCTCAAAAAAGGGACAGGCTGTGACTCCCTGGGGTCTCAGGAGGGTTCTTCATTGGTTAAAGAATCGATATGGAAACCATCGTTCTATCATTGTCACAGCAACAGGGATTGACGATCAGGAATCCTACAATGACCAGTTGAGGCAGAGCTATATAAAAAGCTACCTGCAGGAAGCACTAAAAGGTAAGCCAACAATTTTTTTAATTAGTGTTAATTAGTGTTGTTAACTCATTCTTACTTCAGTCACTGCTATACATTACTGAATTACAGAATATATCATAAGGTTTTACCTTTTCACTATGGCTCTCTAATTTACAGCAGTCTTCAGCGGTTACAAAACTTGGATGTTATTCTGCTGCACAATTTTGATTATAAAAAAGAATAATCCCACTTCACAAATAGGCTTTATGATGATTTTGAGTGGTGACAGCACTTAAATACAATCCAGTAAAGATAACATGGGATTATTATATATACTGTATATATATATATATATAATACTCATATATAATAATGCTCAAATATATGGAGTTTATGGGTTAATGTAGAAATAACTCCAACTGCAGGCTTATGGTCTGTAGGCAAAATCCAAATGAATCTCCTAACATCTTTGTGATTATTGATAAAATGTTCACAAATGTCATTTTTTGCTTCTTCCTTTCTTGGCTGGATATTTGTTGTGTTGTTGACACTCTCCATCTAGCAGTGATACTGATATGTGTAAAAAATCCAGCAACGCTGCTGTGTCTTACACACTCATAGTAGGCCGACACAGACGTCATTGCATGTTATTGTCACTGTTGTTTTGAGAGTGTTACGATAACTTATACTGGTTGCCACTTCATTGTCACATGCTCTACTCTGCTATGTACAATGCTGCAGCTGCACTTGGCACTTTAAAAAATCATCTCTTTGCACCTGTCCTGCCCTAGCACATTTACAATTTTTACAATGTTTACATTCTCAGGTTTGCACATTTAACTTTATTTAACTTTATGTTCCTTATGTTCCTTATTGTATAATATATAGTTTTATTTTTGTCCTGTTACCCCAGCCTCCGTATTTAAGTTAGTATTTATGTTTGTAAGTTTGTATTGCGTCTCTATCTTCCTTGTCTATTGCACAGTTAAAAGAGCGGATCAGGATACATTTCACTGCTTGTTGTACCTGTATAACTTGCACGTGACAAATAAAGAATCTTGAATCTTGAATCTTGAGCCAGAACCTAAATAATAGCACATTTATATGTAGAATTATAGTCTGTAGACTGTACACTTACAAGGTGCATGTCATTTTTAAATTGGAATCAAGCCATTAGCTTTACACCATCTTAACTCCGTTTCATGGCAACCACTACGGCAAAAATAATTACATGAATAAATGCATTCCTGGTCCTCATGGTCTAAGTTATCTGTAGGTCAAGTATGTTCCGGGGGAAAACTTGTTTTGTCACGACCTGCGGCTATGTCTCTCTCCTGACTGTTCAATCACCAGATTTCAATAAAGGTCAAAGGTTGCAGTGCACAAGACTGCTGATGCATTTCCTCACACACTGCCTTATCAGCTGAACTCCTTCTAAGAGTCAGTCTTTATGAAGGACCTTTGAGATCATAAGTGCTAACTAGCTCACAGTGTGCGGTAATGAGTGTGTGAGCGTGTGTAGGTGTGTGTGCGTTTGTGTGATGGTGCCTGGGTGACAGTGGTGTGACTGTCTGTCCTGTGAAAATACATGGCTTGATTACAACTCTTGTTGGTTTTAGTTTACTTTTTTTGTTGTTGTTCTACATGGATTTCAACTGTGATATTGTAGACATTTGAGAAATTACTTGAAAATACATGAAGTTCCCCTTAAGGAACACAGAGATTGTAAACTCTTGAACTCTTTTTGGTTCTAGTTTAACGTACTTTTATTGTGCTTTTTTGTCGTATGAAGATATTACATTTTCATACAATGCACATTTTACAATATTATTTTTCCTGAGAAATTACTGAATATACATGCAGTTCCCTTAAGGAAAAAGGAGATTGTAAACCATTTATTGAGCTCTCATTGGCTTTAGTTTTACATATTTTTTATGTTGATTTTTTGTTGCACAAGAATATTAAATTGTAATACAGTAGACATTTTACAATAATTTTTTAATAAAAATACTAGAAGAACATGTAGTTTATTTAGTTTTTTTCTTGTACAGGGATGTTAGTCATAGAGTTAACATTTTACAACAGTATTTTTCCAGAAAAGAAAGTACATGCATGTTTATTTAGCATTTTTTTAATTGTACAAGGATGTTAAATTGTCATACAGTAGACATTTTACAATAACATGTAGTGTTATTAAGCTTTTTTCGTCTATAGCGTCAAGGATATTTTGTATGGTATGTTTCCAAAAAGTACTGAAAATACATGCGGTTCCCTTAAGAAAAAGAGAGACTGTAAACTATTTATGGATTACATTTGTTTGTTGATTTTTGTTTTGACGTACAAGGATGTTAAAATGTCATAATAGACGTTTTACAATGTAGTTCTTCAAAAATGACGAACTACGTGCAGTAAGTCATTTATTGCCCATTGTAAAATCTGTCAATTTCTTATTTTCTCTCTGACTCTTTCTGTCTCAATAGCGAGGGAGTTAGACGGCGTGGATCTTCGGGGGTTTTACGTGTGGAAACTTCAGGACCATCACACTCCCGACTTCGGCTTTTTCGGATCCCACCATCACCGTTCCCAGCCCAAGGCCTCGTTGCAGGTTTACCGGGAGATCATCTCCCAGCGCGGCTTCGACACCGTGCCCTCCCCGTGTGACCGCAGTGAGAAGAGGACGGACTGCTGGCTCTGCTCCACGGTGTCCGAGAACAAGCCCCTGATCTTCTTTGGCGTGTGTGTGACGATCAGCTTGCTCCTGCTCTCCGGCGTCATCGTCACCTCGGCGATGAAGATGAGGGGGAGAGGAAGAGGGAAGAGGAAGAGGAAGAAGAGATCGGGCCAAGCCGTGCCACAGAGTCTACGGCGGGAGCGGGGGTTTGCCATGCAGAGGGTGGCATATAGAATCTGATTTTTTAAATCAAAAGGACAAAAAATAAAGAAAGAAAGAACACCACCGCATACATTCCCTAATGCAAACTGGAGCGTTAGCAAACATAAGTTAATTCCAGAAGAGAATTTCAGGGAGTCGAACAAAAAAAATACATTATTTATCCATCAACCCGACCAGCAGTTGCACTAAGCTGTATGTGGATCAATTGTTTCAGGAAACTCAACTGCGATTTGCGTTACTGCGGTAAAATCTCAAATCCAACTGCAAAAAAGGCCTACATAATTATGTGCAACTGAACGGAGCTTCATGACAGTTTCTATGCCGTCTTTTTTACTCGGTTTATTTCTTTTCAGGGGTCATCTGACCGTGCCAATTAGTCGAACTAAAATAGCCATGGAAACGTTCGGGGCTAGAAAAAACCAAAAAGTCTCAGTGGTCAGTGGTGTTTTAATACGTGTACATAATTAACATACATAACATACAGTTACATTACATGAAATCTACGTTTTATCATTTAAATCCGAGTGTAGAAGACGATTACGTGTGATTACTGCTTATGTGTGTAAATTAAATAACTGTCTCGAGTTATTGTATATACTGTATAAATATATATTTTGTGATCCCAGTATAATAAAGATATAAACTAAAGCTTGTTTGAGATGCCTGGTTGATTTCAATATCAAGCCTGGAGTAGCCCTGACACCTTGTGGAATTGTCGTAGTATTACAATACAATTGTTTGGTGGTAGTAGCGGTAATTATCTTTGTCAAATACATGAAGGTACATTGTACGGACTAAACAGTGCCTTCATGGATCATATGGTGCGATATAGACATCAAATCAATATCTGCTGTTATCATTGTAGAAATATGTGGATGAAGTATCAAAAGTCTCCAGTAAAGTGTGTGTTGCAAGTGGAGTTGAGTAGGTAGATGAGGGGTGATAGGAGTATTTCGGAGCTCTGTCTGACATTTTGCGCCAATTAAATGGTTTCTGCCAATTTCTGCACCCCAGTTGTTATGTTGTTATTGGCTTTGTGTCCACATCAGGGGTGTGGCTTTTTGGCTGTAATTCCTCCATGAAAACCTCTTCTGACAGTAAATGGTTGTATTTGAGTCCCACAGCCAATATATAAGCTCTGCTGGACATCTGATTTTGACAAGAAGCAGTTGCTTTGGATAAGATTGTCTGCTAAATGCCATAAATGTACACATAATATACATTGGGGCAGTTGGTGGCGTGACGGTTAGGGCGTTCGACCCATGATCATAAGGTTGCCAGTTCGAATCCCGGACTGAATCGCCAAGAACTGCTCCTCAGGTGCAGATCACAGTGTGTACAGTTCTCAGTGTTGCCAGTTTCTTTGTGCTTATTCCAAAGAGCTTGAATAGCACCTCTTGAAATCTCAGTCTTCTTTGAGAGACCTTGCTGATGTAGCAAAACTACTTTGTATCTTGTTGCTGTGCTCAGTCTTGTCATGGTGAATATGACCTGTGGCATGTAACTGTCTTCCATAGCCTCATCTTGGTAGCAGAGTCTGGCTGGTCCTCATCCAGTTATAAGGCTTCTACACAACTGTTTGTTTCAGTTAATGATGTGTCTACCCGCCTATAAAAATGACTATCAATATTACCTATTTGGTATAATTGGTTAATCATACACCTGATTATAATCCTACCAAATTCCAGAATTTGTGAAAAGTGTAATAAAATTGATGCAGGTCTGGAGGTAAAGGGTAGTCACACCAAATATAGATTTTGATATAAATTGTTTTCTGTTACCTCACTTTGTATTGTGTAAATTCATAAAAAATAAACCATTAAGGTTAAAATTATTCATTTGAGGTTAACATCACTAATGTATACAGAGCTATTCAAAGTGAAAGAGCAGATTTCAAAAATTAACACTAGAACGGCTGACTGCGTCAATTGCCATTCTAGGTATATACTGCTGTAACATACCCATTTCACCAGCAATTTAGTTTGTGTTACCATGTTTTGTTCAAGAATGAAAAAAAAAAAAAAAAAAAGTCAGATTTTTTCAGGTTTTGGAGCAAGAACTTGAGAACTAGCAGTGATTTTGTTTGATTTGCGTCAATTGACGCAGTCAGCCGTTCTAGTGTTAATTTCACACAAACTCTATAAGACAAACACATTCTGCACATCATTGGATAGAGGAAAGTTTAAAAGCCCAGCTAAAAGTTCCAGTAAATACCACCGAGCGAAGCTGTGAAATCAGTAACTAGAGACCAATTGTCTCGTTAGTGGCAAGAAATGGCCTACCGTGTACATACGCATATTTTTTCTCATTTGGTTTCCTCTCGTGGTGCTGATGATTTTGTGATTTAACAAGGCAAGGCAAGGCAAGGCAAGGCAAATTTATTTATATAGCACATTTCATACACAGAGGTAATTCAAAGTGCTTTACATAAAAGGAAGTAGAATAATCATAAAAACAATAATAAAAACAATAATCATAAAAACAATAATCATAAAAACAATGATCACAGCAAAATGATTTAAAAATGATTTAAAATAAGTTCAAGACAGTTAAAAACAGAATGCAATCAGTTCGGACGAAGCACAGTGCTCATTCAGTAAATGCACAGCTAAACAGATGAGTTTTGAGTCTAGATTTAAATGTAGCTAATGTTTTAGAACATTTGATCTCTTCTGGAAGCTGATTCCAACTGCGGGCAGCATAATAGCTAAAAGCGGATTCCCCTTGTTTTGTGTGAACCCTTGGTATTTCTAATTGACTCGATCCTAATGATCTGAGCGGTCTGTTAGGTTTATATTCAGTGAGCATATCTGCAATGTATTTAGGTCCTAGGCCATTGAGTGATTTATATGTCAGTAAAAGTACTTTAAAATCAATTCTAAATGTAACTGGAAGCCAGTGTAGGGACCTGAGGACTGGTGTGACAATAATAATAATAATAAAATAATAATAAAAATTTACCTTACATTACTGCCTTACAGCAAAAGGTAATACATGACTGTATTTACTGTAGTATTTGATCTAAATATCAGCGGCGCATTTTTTGAAAGAAATTTTAATGTTTATTTCCGGGATGACATTTTCTATGGACTTTTTACCCCTTTATTTTAATGTGATTTTTTTGGGGGGGGGGGTCTAAAAATGACCTACACGCAGGCTCTCAGGTGTTCCCCTCCACGTCGCACTCGCCAATGTGACAAAGAGTCTTTGCAGCACAATGGGGCGGGGCGGCGGTCACGTGAGCCGTATTTTGACACCCGAGCGCTCGATGCTGCGTTCACCAAACTCCTTTATGCTTCACGGTTTACGAGACGAAAAGAAAAAAAAACCCCGAGAAATCACCCTGCGTCCCTTCCCCTCCTCACCTCTCCGCGTTAACGTTACGGCTCGCGCACCGGCAGCCTCTTTTCAGACCTCACAGCAATTGCTGGAAACGTCACACCGAACGCCGCCACGTTAAGAAAAAGTGAAAGAGACAGAGAGAGACCGCGGCTAACGTTAGACACACAGCCAGTCGAGGGTTTTAGCCGTAGCTCGTGAGTGAGCCAGCTGAGGCCTGACGCCGCACGTTCCTACCGGAGACACGGCAGCTACAGCAGCACGATGGCCAACATCGCAGTGCAGAGGATAAAGCGAGAATTTAAAGAAGTACTGAAAAGCGAGGAGGTGAGTTTTGGGGTTTATTTTTGACGCGTTCGCCCCCGTCTCTCTCCCCCCGCCACCACCACTCCTCTGGACTTGACGTTAGCTGGCCGGCTAAATAAGCCCGCACGGCTAAGTTAGCCTGCTAACGTTAACTCTAATTCGAGTCTCGTTTCAGCGTGTCGCCGGCATGTCAGCGTTGAATAAAAAGAGTCCGGATCGTCGAAGCGGCGACGCGGTGCTGTTTAAAAAAAAAAAAAAAAAGCAGGTTGTGTATAAACAACAGTGAAATAACGTTCCCTAAGAGTGAACTGGAAGTTACCGTGCGCCTCATGGGAGCAGGGCTACGTCCCAAACCCACTTTGACAATTAGTGCTATTTAAAAAGCACAGCCCGGGCTTTATTAGCCCCCAATTTAGCGTGTTTCTCTGTTGAGGCGGTGTTTCTTTAAAAACGCGCTTCCTTCAGTTAGCTTAGCAGCACTTAATGCTAACTCCATTAGAGTTAATGTCACGTTTTTGTTCGTTCGTCTGTCGGATATCACTTCTGTTTTTGTAAGGGGTCAGGTTGCTAAGATGAAGTCTTAGTAAGGGTCTTGTTTTTATTAGCAACACCTCTGTGTAAGTATAAGCTGTGAGACTATCTGGACCTAATGCTAACTGTATTGCTGTACTGTAGTCACGTTTTTTTTGCCCCCCCTCATATCACTTGTATATTTGTAGTGTATCTGGTTCCAGTCACTCAATAGGGTCCTTATTTTTCAGAAATACATCTCAAGATTCAGGCCTAAGTTAACTAACATGAGTGGTATGTTGGGGTCGTGGTGGGTCGGTAAAATAGACTTATTACTAGAGACCCCCAGTTCAAAACAGCCATGTGATGGAAACTAATGGGGACTCGTTTTAGTGTTGACACTCTGAATAGCCATTGTGAGAATTCTTTAAAATGGTTTTCATAAAAAAAAAGGCAGAAATCTCTGTATACAGATGTGGGAGTGTTAATCAATGCGGAATGTCTGTTAAACTGCAGCTTCATCCAAAATGAGAAATATCTCTCACTTTGCTTCCTTGGTTTGAGTGGGATTTGGTTTAAGTAATCTGCCAAAAAGAAAAATCCTGATGAACCCCCTCAGATGTCGGATGTCATGTGCAACTTTGTTTTTGTGCACTAGTTTGTTTGGATATTTTTGCATATCAAAGGATAGTACAACAGGGAATTTCACAATCGATAATGTGTGATGCCGTCATTAATATTGAGGTTATATATTTACTTATGACCATTTTACGAAAGCGCCAGTCTGATCGAGTTGTGATTCTTGGCATCTACAGACGAGTAAAAATCAAATTAAAGTGGACCTAGTGGATGAGAACTTCACAGAACTGAAGGGGGAGATCGCAGGCCCACCCGACACACCTTATGAAGGTGAGATATGTCCAAGTCCTTCTACCTGACCATTTCAGTTATATCAGATTTGTTTGTTTTTATTAGTTTAACACTCTGTTTAGGTATGAGCTTGATCGCTCACTTAAGTGGTTTACAAATTTGAATGGAAGTTGTAGGCAACATTATTTAGTCTGTGGTTAATGAGACAGAGCAGAATGTTTTAAAAAGTGAAGATGTTTGTCGTACCGAAGACTGTGTTTCTTTGGGTAGCACCTCTGGTCAGAACTGGAAGACCAGCTCAGTGCTTATATTTGATTTTTCGGTAATGCAGTATTATAACATGGATCTAAGTAGTAGTTTGTGTGCTCATGTACATGATTTTTTTTTCCTCAGGTGGTAGATACCAGCTAGAAATTAAAATTCCAGAAACATATCCCTTCAATCCGCCAAAGGTATGCATGAGTGAGTGCTAGGCTCAAGCGCCTAATCTGGTTCTGCTGGATTTGGTGTGTGTGTGTGTGCACGTGCGCGTGCGCGTGCAGGTGGGGAGTGGGAGTGCTGAAAGGTATTTTCAACGGGAAATAAGAAATTGAAGCAAAAAAGAAACAATATTTTGACCAAAGAACAGATTTGGTGTCATGTAAAAGCACATCCCATGAATAGTTGCTATTTGACAGTACTATTCGTTTCATCATTTATTTAATCAATATATTTTTGCTGACATTATTTTCCTCTGCTTCATCCCCCACCAGGTAAGGTTTATCACGAAAATCTGGCATCCTAACATCAGCTCAGTAACTGGTGCCATATGCCTGGACATTCTGAAGGACCAGTGGTGAGTCATTTAGATTTTTGGCATTTTCTTCAAGTTAACTTTTATTTTCTTAACTCGGGGTTAGGGGTCTTGCTCAGAGGCTCAGTGGTGCTAAATTTGAACCTGCAACCTCTTGGTTCATAGGTGATCACCACAGGCAACCACAACCCCTCGTTGCGTTTGTTGTTTGAGATGTCAAGAACTTCTTTATAAGGGCCAGTTTCACAAACCAAACAGCATGACCATTTTTTGAGAAATGATAACAATCCTTTGGGTCTCCATTGTGATTCCTTAAGACTGGATGGGTATTTTCTACTGATTGTTGCATTGGATTTTAAAGCATTTGATATGTCATTAGACCTTGTTCCTGTCCTTTTCAATGCCGTACCTCTGTATACAATTGACACACAATCTTAAAATAGGACAAAATAGGTAAAACAGGGTAATATTTTTATCAGTCTCAGAGACATTGCTGTATTTGACATGTCTGTGAGTGTGTTGCTATCGAATGTTCCTCACAGCGAATGTCCCAGACCTTCTATATACCAGTATATACCAAGACATTACGACCCTGTGCCAAACTTTTGTTCAGCACACCCCCTTTTAGGAAGATTTTAGTGATATTTTAAACTTTATGGGCCAATTTCCCAGTTGAGGATTAAGCCTAGTCCTAGGCTAGTTTTGAGTTTAAATGGTAAATCTCCATTGGTACTACAGCTTAGTCCAACTGTTACTTAATATAATATGTATGCACTCCGGGCTGCTAGGAAGCAGGACAGCGTTGGTGCAGCGATTTCCAGGCGTTGAAAACGCCATTCGTCTTGTCTCAATATGATGGACTTTCGCTAAATGTTTCAACAGGTTGTTTCTATTTCTGTCTGTACAAGCAAAAGGCCTGTTGAACTTTTATGTAAGAGCAGTCGGCATTCACCCTAGTGAAACCACACGTTTGAGGTTAATAATCAGTAAGACAGCTCATCAGATCAGTTGACCTGGTAACATTTAGGGAGTTGGCCCTGTGATTGGCGGGTCACCGGTTCAGTTCACCTGGTAAAGGTGCCTTTGAGGTACTCGTGAGCAAGGTACCGTCCCCAAGCACTGCTCTCTGGGCGCTGCATGTCAGCTGCCCACTGCTCCTTCACGGATGGGTTAAATGCAGAGGTCACGTTTGGTTGTGGTGCACTGTGTGCTGTGCTGTGGTGTGTTCGCAGTGACAAATAATCAGTTACTCACTGAAATGTGAAACATAACCATTATGTAGTAATAATAAATCAGTTTTCTTCATTTCTCAGTGCTGAACGTAGTACCAATAACATCAGAGGTTATCCACACCCAGTACCCATCGCTACCCCCCCCACCCCCACCCCGATATCATAAGGTGTGCCTTGGTACGAATTCAGTTCAGGATTCAGCGATTGATATGACATTAGATCATACAGCGATTTAACACCATGACTTCCACTGATATCAAATCACAAAAGCAACTGTAATTTGACATTTTTATTCCGGAGCTCAAGCAGATATTTAAATGAAAGATAATGTTCTTTCTTAATAAAAAAATATACCGCCTGCTCAATATTTTTAAGCGAGTGATTATTTGTCATTGTAAAAACACCACAGCATAGAACGCAGTGCACCGCAACCAGTTGTGAGCTCAGCATTTGACCCATCCATGAAGAAGCAAGTGGGCAGCTTTTTGACAGCACCCTGGGAGCAGTGCTTGGGGACGATACCTTGCTCACGAGTACCTCAGTGGTGCCTTTACCAGTCCGCGACCGGATCGGATCCAGAACCAGCGACCTTTGGATTGCCCCAAATATAAAGTGACATTACATTATGCATAATTTTTATATTGGTTTGATGCGATGAGTTTGTGTAGATTGATGTATTATTACACCCTTAGTCTAAACGTTCCCGAGGTGTGCCAAAGCATACTGTCAGAATCTCAGAAACTTGTGTTGAGCAACATTTGAAGCGTCCTTGCTGACATGTTTGATGTTTTTTGGGCTTTTTTTCACCTGGATGTCATTTGAAGTAGAAACCTTTTTGTCCTATTGCTCCTCTGTGGGTTGCAAAACATGTCTGGCTTGCCAAGAGGTACGCTGTGGTAGCTGGAATCACGAAGGTGCCTCTCAACAGGTGGAATTATAAACCAGCTCCTGATTGGAACCTGGTTCCGCACAAATAATTGAACATTTTACCTTGATTATGATTAATGAGCAATTATTGTGTCTGTGTTTTTTTTTTGCCTGTTGTGATTTTAAAAGAATTGAAGAGTAATTGCCCAGTCCTACTGCAGAATATTACATTGCCACTTTAAATAAAAGGGCTCTTCTTTCTGCCCATCAGGGCGGCGGCGATGACACTTCGGACAGTGTTGCTGTCTCTACAGGCTCTACTGGCAGCCGCAGAACCAGACGACCCACAAGATGCAGTGGTGGCCAATCAGGTATCGGCTGGACATGATGTTTATGATAGCTATGAGTACTTTTCAGACCCTTAAAGCAAGGTTTTAAAAAGTATTAAAAGGTGATAAATCAAAATTGCCAAATTTAAGGCCATTAAAAGTGTTAAATTTGGTTTTAGAGGTATTATTTTTTTAAAAAATAGGTATTATTTTTTCAGACTATGAGGTTTCCTATTTTGAGTGAAATTCTATCTGCCAAAGGTTTATGGCGTCACATCAATGCCAAAACTAGAGCGGGTCAATATGTACTGTGCTGTGTCTTCTCGTGTATGTATATTGGGCCCTGAGGCTCTAATCTTAGATAGTGTAAAAGGAGGCCCGCAGCTGGTCTCAGATCAGAGTGAAAGGCCTCAGCATGTAGCCTCTGCTGCCTGTGTGTAGGAGGGATTTGAGCAGAATTCTGATTCTGCAGTGGTGCTGGCCTGTAAGGCGTTTGTTTTAAGAAGTGTCAAGTTGACCTTATTAGGGTGGGACTAAGGGTTATGGTTAGGATAACCCAAGGGCTAGGGTTAAGGTAAGGACAACTTGACGCAAAAAAAAAAAAGGCCGCTGCTCGATGTCGTGTTGGTAGTAAAAAATATTGTGGAGGTAGTAAAAAAGGTAATAAAAGGTAGTAAATTCGACTCTAGGATTCCTGATTAAAGAAGGTGTCATGTTGTAAGCATGACGGTGTATAATATTAAAATAAAACGACGTGAGGGATTTTGTCAGGGGAATATTCATTATCGTTGTTATTGACGTTGTCATTTGCTGCATGTTCAGTAAGTATTGCAAACGTGGTCCTTTTCTTAAAAAGAAAAGTTTTGGTTTTATGTTGGTATAATGTGATGCAACTTTGTCAGCATGGGTTTCCACTGACTGTTAGTATCACTGTTGGTTTCCTTCCAAAAAATATGGTGTTTTGACACTGAACATTTCTTGTGTGATTGACTTCTATTTTGTGACGAAATTGGGTTAAAGGATAGGTTTTTTTTGCATCATCGCTTTATGAATACAGATCTAAGATCCCGTTATTTTTCCTGGCCCTTGAGACCCACACTTTGTACCTATATTCCAGTATCTTGCTTGATTCCAGCAGTGGGAAACATAATAGCTAATTCACTGGCTGACCATCTGCAGATCTTAAAGGATCAAATTCATCAAACAGTTCCGAGATGTCCTTAGGACTCAAAACTATTGTATAACTTGACAAGGAGTAGTACGTTGAATTGCAGTCTATAGTGAACTGGAAGCGGCATTTTTAATTAAACTGCATCTGCCTCGTTGTCATTTCGAGAATCCCATTGATGCACACATTGCACTAGTTTCCCTAGATCTTGTTTTGACCCAAAACCTTCTACTGTGCTGTGTTCTTGAGATGTCAGTACTTAGTTATAGCCCTGCTTAAGCCCAAAGTCTTTTACGTGCGTTTGGGCCTGTGTTTCCAGCTGGTTTTTAATGTTCCCTGTTTGTTTCCAAGCAGAAGTATATCGGTCTCGTTTTCATTATTTGCGGAGAAAAAAAAGGTTGATTCCAGGTGACGTCGGACTAGACGTGATCAATATATGGGTCACAGATCTAAAATATCTGTTATCTAAAATAAGTTAGCAAATTAGACCAAGAGTACAAGTTAAACTGATCCGAAAACTGATCCGCGCAAAACTCTACAAGGCAAAGACGTTTTCATCAATGTTTTCTAGGGATGAACAATAAGGGAATTTTTGTCCAATGCCGATATCAGATGTTTTTCATGCTTACATCTGCCAATGCCGATAAATGAGGAAGGCATTGAGTCCAGCGTGTAAAGACAAGATATTTTGATTGCAAACGTTCCACTGCGTGTTCAGAATTTTGGCACAACATAAGGGCATAAGTCTTAAGACGGAAGGCCCAGGCCGTAGAAAATCCCACCTCGGGCCTTGGACGTGTCTGACGCAAGCGCCACCTTTCCAACGTACAATAAACGCGTCATCAGATATCGGCTGAAAATATTGGGCAAGTCTAAGCGCCGGTCCGATGCCGATGACTTAAAAGAAAGCAATTATCGGCCGATTCCGATATTATCATGCATCTCTAGTATTTTCTTGTCTAATGGGTCTATAACTGCTAAGCGCAGTGGTGTCCATGCTGTGCTTTTTTTTTTAAGGTGGGCTTTAGTAACTGCTGTCTTCAGCAGTGCCGGGGAAATATATATTTCCACAAACTCCCACCGAGAGTGCTCAATGGATTACGAAACGAACATGCCAATACTAGAAATCCTGTCAAATACATAGACGTGTGCAATGTGTTCTCTGTCAATAGTATAAGCAGAACCCAGAGATGTTCAAGCAGACGGCCCGGCTCTGGTCACATGTTTACGCGGGGGCTCCTGTGTCTTGTCTGGACTACGCACGCAAAATAGACAAACTCTGCGCTATGGGTTTTGATAAAGTGAGTATTTCTCTCTCTCTCTCACATAAGACGGTCTGCCTTAACAGAAACAAACAGTCTGGTTTAACATTCTACGTAGAACATGTTAGCTAGGGCTGTGCGTTATGACCAAAATCTCATATCACAGTGTCATTTTTATGTCCTGATAACAATATGTATCACAGTATAGTAAATTTTTTCGGTAAATTCAGTGGAACTTTGGAAACACTCCGCACACGCTCATATGGGACGCCAAAGGCGCCGCAATTCATCTACATTTTTATGCAATCGACAGATTTTTTTTGGGCTGTTTTATTCTGTGAAAACACTTTTTTTTTTTTGTGGCGCTCTAATAATTTACCATTACTTTTTATGCTGTGGGCTACGCAGCTTTTTGTGGCGTCTAGTTACTTGCGGTCAAACGCCGCTTTTTACACTGTATAATGACGGCTTTTCTTACGGCGCTCTAGTAAGGAGTCTTTACGGTGAATTGTGGCGCCTTTGGCGATCTAAACGCGATGGCATTGTTTTTGTGTGTGTGCGCGGGTGCGTGCGGGTGTGCAGGTGCGTGCGGGTGTGCGTGCGGGTGTGCGTGCGGGTGTGCGTGCGGGTGTGCGTGCGGGTGTGCGTGCGGAGGTGTGTGCGGGTGTGCGTGCGTGCGAGTGCGTGTGCGGGTGGGTGCGGGTGTGGGTGCGGGTATAGTTGAGTGTGCCCCAAAGACATTTTGCTTGTGAAAGTTCCAATGTGCGCTCAGGATAAAGGCACAAATATAACAACATAATATTCTTTGTGCCTACATCCACGTGGGGACTACTGCAAACCCTCATCCAAACCGTGAACCACCATGAATTAAACAATAGACTATAATGTGAAACAACAGACGTTTTAAATCGTCATTCGATATATTTTGTCACTGCAAGTGTTTGGAACCCTTTTATAATTTACACCAGGAAGGAGAGGGAAACTGAGCAAAAATCCTAAAAAAGTAGAGCCACTAATTGGCTTGTATTTGCTGTATCGTTTAGTAAAGTCTAGAGGTCGACCGATATGGGTTTTTCTAAAGCCGATGCCGATATTTAGAAGTCAGGGTCAGCGCGATGGCCGATATATGCTGCCGATATTTTTTTGGCCAATAATTAGACATTTCCCCTCTGTTTGTGTAGTAAAATATCACACTAATAATAACAAAGGATACACGAAATTTCTCAACTTAACATTTATTTAACACTGACTAAACATAAATATAAACATAAATAACATCAATAAAACTGTAAATGTCTAAACAATAAATAAATATATAACATTTGAACTTGACTACTAATTTGTAAACAAAACAAAGTTTTCAAGTTGCAAATGAGATGCCTGAATATCGGCGTACTAAACTCGGATATCGGCCGATGCCGATATCGCAAAAAATGCGAAATATCGGCCCGATATATCGGTCGACCTCTGGTAAAGTCAGCATCGTTTTTACAGAAGGTTCGATGAAATTAATGGCCTTAGAGGAGTTTTTAAAAGTAGGTTTATACAGTTCTATATTTGATTAGGGCTGTGTGAAACCGCTGCCTTTTACAGCCTTTTTATGGTGTAAAAAAGTGGCGTTTGACCATAAGTCACTACAGCGCTGCAAAAAGTGGCGTTTTTAACGAATGAAAGGGCGTAAAAAAACGGGTGTTTTACTGTCAGTCTCATAAAAATATAGATGAATTGTGTCACCTTTGGGGAATTTACTTAACATGTACTCTGTGATATCGTTATCAGGATATGAAATGACACGTGTTGGGATATGAGTTTTGGTCGCATCGCACAGCCCTTCAATTGATACAGTTCAATGTTTCAAAACAGCTTCTCCAACGGCTTGGTAACTCCAGCTGCTTCAAAATGTGTTGTCATGAGCGTCCCACCTGCAAAAGATTCGGGAGAACATAGCGTAAGCATGTTGTCCTTCTTTCCCCTTTCTTCTTCCTCACTCTCGCAGAACGAAGTAATAGTGGCGTTGTCGTCGAAATCCTGGGACGTGGAGGCGGCGACAGAGCAGCTCCTCAACAAGTGAAGCCCAACCGCGGAGCGGAAACACCACCGCCCGAGACCACCACATCGACTTCTCCTCCCTGAATCCCACCCCACCCCCAGACACACACAGACACACACACACACACCCCGGATTCACCCGCTCTATCCGCCCAGTGCCACTGTCTGTCTCTGGCTCTCTCGTTCTCTCTCTCTCGCTACCTGTCTGTCCCCATTTTGCTGCAGTCACTCTTCTCTTCCTGCCAAATTTAAAACAAACGAATAATGAGTCGTTTTCCCATTGCCCGTTTTGCGCTCTTTCTCTCAGTCACTAGCCTGTTCTCTCAGTCCAACTCTCTCCTTCAACATCCTTTTCTTATTTCCTCATTTCGTTCTTACTCCGTTCCCTCCCCCACCATCCACACACTGGTTCTCTCTTTCTTTTTTGTTTTTATTTTCACCCTCTCGGTTGGGTTAAGTGTGCCTTTCTTTCCGCCGTCTTCTGTCCTCTCCGCCCCACCCTTTCTACTCCCAATCCCTCCTCTCTTTTCTCATCCATCCCTCGCTTCATCCCTCCTTTTTTAACCCCAACATGCTTGATGATCCCGTTCCCCTGGTTCGACTCCGATGCTGGACTGCCCCAAGCCCCGTCTCTCCCCGTTTTTCCGTTTTCTTCGCACAATCACTGAAAGTCCCGTTATGTGGATATTCCATTTTTACGACGACAAGTCAAACCTCGCGTCAAACGGTCAGTACGCTTTTCACGCCAAAACACTCTCACAGATGTTATCTCGAACCATTTAGGACTGGAAAATAATGATTAAAAAAAGAAAAAAAGGAAAAACGAATTCCTGCCCGATATTCCTGCGTCGCAACGTATGACGTCACACTTTTCGACGGCGGCTCTGGAACGGACATGGGTCTCTTTTTGATAACTGATTTCCGCCAGTTGCTGCTAATCTCACCTAGCGTGTCTGTGAGATTTGCGATCTTGTGTTAGCATCGAGTATTAGCGTAATTAACGTTAGCTTAGCGGATATCGGCATTGGATTCCTAATGCTAATTTCCGCAAGTCGGTAACGTCGGAAATTAGCAGAAGAAAAGTTAATTATGCTAACGTTACCACCGAACGTTAGCATAATTAACATGAGCTAGCGGGTATTGGCACTCACACTATTAGGTCAAGTTGATAGTGTAATTAATGTTAGCTAGAGGATCTTAGCATTAGCCGTCGAAACAAATAACGGTAAAGGTAATTGCTAATGCTAGTTTGTCCAACTAATGCTGATTTCCTCTGGCTTGTCCACGAGAATTGAATTTTATGTTAGCGGCAAGCAGTACTGCGGTTAACGTTAGCTGATATTTATCCTAGCATTAGGTTACAATTCCTAATGCTAATTCACCCAACTAATGTTTTTTTCTGACCCGGCTTAGAGAACGGTTGGCTATGGTTGCGTCAAGCGTGAGCAGAATTAGCATCAGCTAGTCGAACTCGGTATTGGGAATCCTGTGGAAGCGAGTGGGGAAGTTTCCTTCGTTCGAGAGCTGCCTTCTAAAAAAGCGCGATGTTATATATCGCTGTATGCGACGAAAGGCTAATCGGACAGGCCTCACTCATCCCCACCCACCCTATCGAACAAAACGACACCTGCCAAAACATCTGGAAAAGAAAAAAGATTTCATCTGTAAATAAAGCTATTAAAGTCTGTATAAATTAAAGCGACGTAGCAGCGTTTTTATTTATAATCACTAGAGGTGTGCACCTTCACTGGTCTCACAGTTACGATTATCATACCAGCGATTCAATGCAAGATCTCCATCATTTTTTCTACATCACAGATTAGGCACGGATCGCAGATAGGTACCACTACCGGGATGTTCTTTTTAACAAGACTTTTTTTGCCGCAACCAGAAAAACACCAGGCAGTGTCATCGTTGTTCTGCATCGATGCAGAATCGTCCACGTCTCCGTCGCGATGCATTGATTATGTGATTAATTTCGACACCCTTAATAATCGCTCTGATTAGAGCAGAGAAATTCATCAGAAATTTGTTGAAACTCACAGAACCTCCAATTGACGTAATCTTGCCCATGATGATTATTATTATTATTATTATTAATAAAATTCTGTTAATACTTAAAGAAAAAAAAAAGTCTGTTAACATTTTCCCTGGTGTGTATTGATGCACTATCCCAGCTTTAATAGTTTAGAATGTTTACGCTATAGACCCTGTCAGTAAACCATGAGGGCAAAAAAGAAACAAAACCCCCCAAAAACAATATATTTTTTTTGTTATACAATCATGATCGAGATAAAATGTTCAATTAATCGTGATATTCCATTTTTATATTCTTTATTCTATGTGCCTTATTTGTTCTTTGTTCCTTGTGCTTTGTTCTTTGCACTGTTAAAACTGGAGCCACGTCGTCTCGTCTCTCTGTATACTTGTACAGTATATAGCAGAGATGACGGTGTACTTTGACTTTGAAGAAAAGAAATATCGATTTGAGCTTCGATCACCCAGCCCTGGCTTTGAGGGAGCTTTGTGGATCAAGTCTGTGACGAGGACAGTTCTTTAAGGGGGTAATCGGGGTGTATTTTCTGTACTGAAATAAGCTGATAAATGAAATGTATTAAGACATTAAACAAAGTGTTTTTTACCAGGTTATAGGGGTTTTCAAACCTTGTCAATTTGTGGAATTTGTTTTGGAACCCAGAGCAATTTCCCCTCAACTTGTTGATTTTTTGCCGTTCAGTTGAGTTCGACAACAGCAATCAAACTCGAGTCCACCCCAGAATTATCATTCCAACACCGTCTAGTGGAAAGTCTTTTGTGGTGTCTTTTTATATTTAATCTACTAACGTAGATCTAACGTTTCTACTTAACGTTAGGGAGAAAAACAAGATTAGTTTGAGGATGTAAAAGCTTTAAAAAAGTGTAGAGATGGAACTTTAGATAAAGTTGTGTACAAACTGTTCATCAATGAACGTTTTCATAAAACAGACACGTCTTGATGCGCTTGTCTAGTTAATTAAGTGCAGTTTGTTGTGGAGTGTAGCTGTTTTCTCTTGATATGTATTTCTTTATTCCAGTGCGACACGGTTTTTTTTGTTTTGTTTTGTCTAGGTCAAAAAACTAATATTTTGAATATGAAACAATTCACGATTAACTCCTGTGAATAACATACCAGATTTAGGTATGCTTTTGCGTTGTCGACGACATATTGTTGGAGCCACGAGACAGTAAAATCAGACAGTCGTTAACATCACCAATTAAACACAATGGGCCAGTTTCCCAGCCGAGGATTTAAGCCAAGTCCTAGACTAGTTTTGAGTTTGAATGGTAAATCTCCATTGGTACTACGATTTAGTCCAAGACTAGGCTTAATCCATGAGCAAGAAACCTGCCCAAAGGGCACATTTCCTAGTCGAGGATTAAGCCTAGTCCTAGACTAGTTTTGAGTTTGAATGGTAAATCTCCATTGGTACTACAATTTAGTCCAAGACTAGGCCTAATCCATGAGCAAGAAACCTGCCCAAAGGGCACATTTCCTAGTTGAGGATTAAGCCTAGTCCTAGACTAGTTTTGAGTTTGAATGGTAAATCTCCATTGGTACTACAATTTAGTCCAAGACTAGGCTTAATCCATGAGCAAGAAACCTGCCCAAAGGGCACATTTCCTAGTCGAGGATTAAGCCTCGTCCTAGACTGGCTTTGAGTTTGAATGGTAAATCTCCGTTGGTACTGCAATTTACTCCAAGACTAGGCCTAATCCATGAGCAAGAAACCAGCCCAAAATCAGCTTAAGCCGTATATAGTGGTTGAGTACCAGTATAAAACAGTTTAATGGCCTGTGGCGTTGATGTACAGACGTCACTCTACTTTCATGTATTAGCAGGGGGAATGAGGAGTAAATGTAGCTGCTTAGACTTGCAGTTTATACTCCAAGATGAAGTTCTAATAGACCCCTTCATCCTATGGAGCATCGGAATGACCCCAAAAATGTTGAACAATTTTTTTAAAAAGGATTTGTGTTGCAATAACGTGAAAAATAATCCTAAAACATTTTTTTCCCAGCAGAAAAACGTATATACAGTACATATTAAATCCACCTTTTATATTAAAATCTTACAATATGCATGGAAACACTTCCATAGATCAAGTCCCTGTTTAAAAGTTAGGCTCGGGGTTAATGTGAGACTCACAATAGATTGTGGGTCGATTAAGATCAGAGGTGGGCAAAGTAGCTAACGTCATTACTTAAGTGAAAGTACAGATACCACTAGTCATATGTTACTCCAATACAAGTGAAAGTCGTACAGTCAAGTACTGAAATACTTGTTTCAAAAATACTTAAGTAATAAAAGTACATCTTTCACCACATTGTTGCATTATTGCCACAACACTTAAAAACCTTAAAAACCACTTAAAATGCCTCTGACTGGCTTGTAGAAGCTGTAGATTAAGGAACTGGTAGAATGTTACGGAACGAAACACAACCCCAACTTAATCAGGAGGACAGTGCAATAGCTGTAAATGCAGCTCACAACATAAAATCAACATTCCAACCTGCTTCAAACCCAGCTCTACACCTCTAGCTTCATGACTTTCAACAGCAACAATGTTTTAATCAAGACAGAAAACGGCAGAACTGTCTGAACTTGGTTTTATATTTCTAGTCTACAGGCGTGATGTAACTCTACTGATTACCGATAGACTGCCAAACAACCAATCACGTTTTAGAAAAGAAGGAATAACATCCACTTTATCCACAGATTTGAAAGTAACGAGTAACAAGAACCTTGATAGAAATGTCGTGAAAAAAGTATGATATGTCTTTGAAATGTAGTGAAGTGGAAGTCGTAAGTTTCCAAATAAACTACCACTCAAGTGAAGTACAGATACTCAAAAACTCTACTTAAGTACGGTACTCCAGTAAATGTACTTGGTTATTGTCCACCTCTGATTAAGATTATAAAGATAATAACTATAAGCGCAATACAAGTAAACTTGCTCTGGCCAAAATGAGTGTAGGTACGCGAGTGTGCTGTGGTTAATGCGGGAAAGGTGAGGTCATGCCGAAACTGAGGTCAGTCAGCCGTGTGTAACTAGCGGAACAGACAGATGGTTCGCTCTGTTCACACTGAGCAGAGGCCGGGCTTTAATTATGAATTGCGTCAGCGTGTAGGTTTCTATAAATATGTTGGGAAAAAGTCTTGTAATGAAGACTTAAAAATGTGGAAAGTATCTGATGTAAATATGGTCTGTAGAGCTTTTTTTTTAATTCTTACCTTGTGTGTGTGAGGTTCTAGTGGCCATCGGTGTGTGTTTATGTTTAAACTTGTGTGTGAGATGTCTCCCCCATGCTGAAGCAGCATCTGCCCTCGCTCTCTAGCTGGATCTGTTTCAGGTTGTTATAAAAGTTCATTTTGTAACATTCTTGTTGAGCAAAGATGCACATTGTGCGCACGTTTGAATGCAGTCTCAAATCGACAATTGCATTTATTTCTTCTTTCTATTATTATTATTAGTAGTATTATTAGTATTATTAATCATAGGATCAGGAATGAGTACATCAGAGGGACAGCTCATGTTAGATGTTTTGGAGATGAAGTCAGAGAGGCCAGACTGAGATGGTTTGGACATGTCCAGAGGAGAGACAATGATTACATAGGTAGAAGGACGCTGAGAGGAAGACCAAAAAGGAGATTTATGGATGCGGTGAAAGAGGACATGAAGTTAGTTGGTGTGAGGGTAGAGGATGCAGAAGATAGGACTAAATGGAGACAGATGATTCGCTGTGGTGACCCCTGAAGGGAAAAGCCAAAAGAGAAAGGAGAAGATTCCAACCTGAAGCGCTTTGAAGACTAATTCAGCAATGCTCTAGAACTGTAATTCAGATTCTGTCCACTAGGTGGCCTGAGGGTATGAGTGGAGGCGTATTTTAGAGGTTTGAACCATTTCTGTGGAAAAATTTGCTTATTTAAAATCTCTTATTTAAAAAGAAACAAATCTATTTTATACTGTGCATGTTCATATTACAATTGGATCTATATTGTAAATCCATTAAGCGTTACAGATTCAACTCAAGCTACTTTTTTATTTTGGCTCAAATGCCGAGGCCACCTTTGGTCGTGGTGCCTTGTGTGCTGTGAAACGTTGAAGTAAGTTATTATTGTCATTGTGAACATTGTGACCTCTGCATTTGATCCATCCATGAAGGAGCAGTGCGTGGCTGACATGCGCAGCTCCCAGGGAGCAGTGTTTGGGGACAGTACCTTGCTCATGAGTACCTTTAGTGGAAACTTTTTCCAGTCCAGGATTCAAACCGGTGACCTTCCCATTCACAGGGCCAACGCCCTAACTGCCCTAACCAACTCCCACAACTGTGCTGTGGTGTGTTCACAATGACAAATAATCACTCACTTTCACTTAATATAACGTTGCAGGTGCGGTGCAAAGAAATCTGCCTCCTATTGATTACAGCAGAGAGTTGCAAGAGCAAGTATGTACATTTTTTTTTCTGTTATTCATAATTGTTTCTACAACTTTAAACATTGTCAACCTGAGAGAAGATATATAATAACTCAATGTTTTCTATTTGGATCACATCAAAAGCCAGCGAGATTGGGATCAAAAATCACTTTTTATTACATATAATTAATCGTAGATGTTACTGTCTAGCATGAACCTGTTAGCCAAAGCTTTTCTCAGGCGTGATTTTATTTCATTGATCCGCTCTAGAATTGCTATAACTGAGAAAAAATAACTTGAAAATAACATCGTTATAGTGTAGACAAAAAAAAAAACAAAACCCCAAACACCTGAAAAAGGGAAAAGCTGCAAACTTCATCAGAAAAAGAGGAACGTTAACAAGAATAAATTATTAACAGTGTTTATTAACACATCTGTCAAAAACATAGATTTAAAAAATGTTTACAACTATGAGTTATTTTCTTTTCATACTACTCTTCCTCTCTCCCTCTCTCATTCTTTTTCATCCCCCCCTCTTGTGCAACCCTCTCTTTTTGTTACATACCTCCACCACCCTTATCTCCTCATCTCTGTCTTGTTCTTCCCCTTTCTGTCCCTTTTCCACTTATCTCCATCTTGCCTCCTCTCTCATTCTGTTCATCTCTCTCATTTTCACATCTCTTTCTCTTTCCTCATCTACCTCTCCTCTCATTCTCTCATCTACTTCTATCTCCCCACTTTATTCTACTCCATTTCTCTCTTGTTTGTCATTTTACCTTCTGTCTCAGTTCAACCTGTTGTTCCCCCCTCTCTCTCATTCTTCTCATCTCCATTGTTTTCTCTCTCTCTCTTTTCCTCATTAGTTATCTACCTCCGAACTCCTCTCCCTCCTGTATCCCCTTTCCTCACCTCCTCCTACCTTCTCTCATTTTCTCTCTTGTTTTCTGTCATTTTACCTTCTGTCTCAGTTCAACCTGTTGTTCCCCCTCTCTCATTCTTCTCATCTCCATTGTTTTTCTCTCTCTTCCTCATAAGTTATCTACCTCCGAACTCCTCTCCCTCCTGTATCCCCCTTTCCTCACCTCCCTCCTACCTTCTACTCATTTTCTCCTCTTGTTTTCTGTCATTTTACCTTCTGTCTCAATTTCAACCTGTTGTTCCCCCTCTCTCTTCTCATCTCCATTATTTTCTCTCTCTCTCTTCCTCATTAGTTATCTACCTCGAACTCCTCTCCCTCCTCATATCCCCCCTTTCCTCACCTCCTCCTACCTTCTACTCCCATTTCTCTTGTTTTTCTGTCATTTTACCTTCTGTCTCAGTTCAACCTGTTGTTCCCCCCTCTCTCTCATTCTTCTCATCTCCATTGTTTTTCTCTCTCTTCCTCATAAGTTATCTACCTCCGCTCCTCCTCCCTCCTGTATCCCCTTCCTCACCTCCCTCCTACCTTCTACTCATTTCTCTCTTGTTTTTCTGTCATTTTACCTTCTGTCTCAGTTCAACCTGTTGTTCCCCCCTCTCTCTCATTCTTCTCATCTCCATTGTTTTTCTCTCTTCCTCACAAATTATCTACCTCGAACTCCTCTCCCTCCTGTATCCCCTTTCTCACCTCCCTCTACCTTCTACTCATTTCTCTCTTGTTTTTCTGTCATTTTACCTTCTGTCTCAGTTCAACCTGTTGTTCCCCCCTCTCTCTCATTCTTCTCATCTCCATTGTTTTTCTCTCTCTTCCTCATTAAGTTATCTACCTCCGAACTCCTCTCCCTCCTGTATCCCCCTTTCCTCACCTCCTCCTACCTTCTACTCATTTCTCTCTTGTTTTCTGTCTCATTTTACCTTCTGTCTCAGTTCAACCTGTTGTTCCCCCCTCTCTCTCATTCTTCTCATCTCCATTGTTTTCTCTCTCCTCTCTTCCTCATTAGTTATCTACTCCGAACTCCTCTCCCTCCTGTATCCCCCTTTCCTCACCTCCCTCCTACCTTCTACTCATTTCTCTTTTGTTCTCTTTCTCTTTTAAATTCCGCCTGATCTCAGAGTCTCC
Source organism: Distichodus sexfasciatus (assembly GCA_032718565.1). Taxonomy (NCBI): domain Eukaryota; kingdom Metazoa; phylum Chordata; class Actinopteri; order Characiformes; family Distichodontidae; genus Distichodus; species Distichodus sexfasciatus. The sequence goes on along the minus strand of JAVGVS010000638.1, from coordinate 11,312 downwards.
CTCTCTCTCTCTCTCCGTTCTCCCGCCCTTGCCTCCACCTGTTGCCCCTTGACTGACATCTCAATAGGCACGTTGGCCCTGAGCGCCTCCGGTTTCCCGCGCCGTCGCAGGCGCCCGCTACGTGATCGCCAGGGGTCGTGTTCCCGTCACCGCGCGCACCAGGCACGCCGCCGCTGCCAGAAACCACAGCTAAACGGAACAGTTCAGGGCGCGTGGACGGCAGGCCAGGCAGAAGCCACCGCGCCACCATCTCCATAAGGTTTAATAGGGGTTGAACGGTTGATTTTGGCTCGCGCCAAGCTGCTCCAGTTTCTCGCGCGCGCGCGCATATACTCCTCATCAGATGCAAACCGTTAACGAGCAACATGAAGGCGGCAGTCGTGTTGTTCTGCTTCACAACGCTGTGTTTCGGTAAGACTTTTATTACAGGATTTATGATGAAGTTAATACACGACAAAAGATCAATATACAAGTAAATATGGATGAAAATTTGTACAATATTTTATTAAAATATTTCTAGAGTATGCAATCTATAACAACAACACAACAACAACAATAATAATAATAATAATAATTAATTATTATTATTATTATTATTATTATTATTATTATTATTATTATTATTATTATTACATATCTTTATAGTGAATAACAGATGTAAAGTTTACAAATAGGCAGAATTACTTTAAATATTTTTGAAATATTCTTGATAAGAATGACCATATTTAGAATGTATATTCCAACTACTTAAATTATATAAAAGTATATCATTCTAATGACATACTATTTTCAAAATGTACTAAGTCATTTTAAATTTTCCACTGTAATTATCCGATAAAAGTTCTTAATACCTAAAGTGTTTTTATAAAGCATTTCTCAAATGCGTAGCCATTCTTTACTGGTTCATATATTCGTGTGTAAAAAGTCATTCTTATTAAGCCATGTTTTGCAGAGTCAATGTTATTTTTATTTAATCATTTATTTAAAATACGTGAAATCATTCTTATCAACTCAGTCACAAATGCATTATTCTTATCAGATAATTTTCCAAATACATAGTCATTCTTAAGTGAAGTATCCCAAATGCTTTTCACAATGTAATTCTTATCATACTTACTTGAAGTCCTGCTGCTTTCAACTTAAGGGTGACTGTGTGTAGACTTTTTGATTTTAACAGATTTTATTTTACTTACTTAAGTGTGTCTTAATATGCAATAATACACCCTTAATGTTTTTTATAATGTAGTTATAATAAAATAAAATGCTGGTACTTTCAACCATTATAGATGATGCTTTGTACATTAATATATGTATATATGTGTTGTGGAAATTTTTTAATACTATTAAAAATAATCATATTTTTTCTTCACAATAGAATACAATTTTTAAATGTATTCCTTATATTATATAGTGGAAAATCATGGACATTCTTTTATGTTCGAACAGTGTCTTGTCCAGGTTAAGATATACATCCCTGTCTAACCGAACATACAGTTGACCGATATTATGATCAATAAATAATGCTGCTGTATATGTGTGCATTGCGTTCTACAGTAACTCTCTCAGCGCAGGGCCGTTATGCACAGCAGCTGCTAACCGATCTGATGGAGAATTATTCCAACGCACTACGGCCAGTAGAGGACACCGACACGCCCCTTAACGTCACCCTGCAGATCACACTGTCCCAAATTAAAGACATGGTGAGCACACACACGCTCTCTTCACACACCCCTCTGCTACTCAGCGCTGTAGAGATCACACTCATCTCAACTTAAAGACACTATGATAGTGTGTCACGCCCTCAAGGCTTAACCTAAATAATTGAACACACTGATATTGGAGAGTTTATTAGCTCGAAAAAAACGACAAGTATGTGTAAATGCTGCAACAGTCAAATCACAATATGAAAATGTTGGCGAATATTAGAATCTTGTTGAAAACTGTGTAAGTGGGTTTTACCTACAAATTTCTTCAGTTGGTGAACGAGCCCCAATGTTTTATTTAAAAAGTTATGGCCATGGCCATTTTATAACATGCTGAGTTTTGTGTACAGTAGATTAATATAGTATAGTGGAGGAATTTGGATTTTGCACTTAATTTTTAAAAACACGACCTTCACCTTTAAGGGTCTGACGTGGGGGGCCGTTTTTCCATAGCGGACTTGTGTTAATAGTGATCACCCGGCTTCTCTTTTGTCTAGACGTACGTCTGCTGGACTGGGCAGGGTTTCACTGCCCTACTGACCCTGCACTTAACCTTTCAGCCTGTTATATAACAGAATCGAAAGTGTGTGTGTAAGCGTGTGGTGTGTGTGTTTTGTTAGCGATAATAAGGTAACTGTAAGCAAGATTGTTATTATGACAGTAAGCAAGACACACTTGATCTCGGAGGGGAGCTGAGGTCTCAGGTTTCTCTGTGCGTGTGTGTGTGCAGGACGAGAGGAACCAGGTGTTGATAGCGTACCTGTGGATCAGGCAGACGTGGTACGATGCGTACCTGAAGTGGGATAAGGAGGAGTATGATGGCCTGGAGGTCATCCGCATCCCCAGCAGCCTGGTGTGGCGACCCGACCTGGTGCTCTATAACAAGTACGCCAGTACGTTCACACACACATAAACACACACACATTATTGAATATGACCATTGTGCGGATTCAGATTTTAAAGGGAGAAGTTCAGCTTGAATAAAAATTGTAGGTTTTGTGTCTCCATAATGCCACACGTCCCCACTTTACTGGTGTGCAGTCAGGTCAAGGTTCTTATTATGGGCGTATGCAAACACAGCACACACACACTTATAAGGATACAAGCATGATGGAGACTTTTTTGATTTTAAAAGCAGGGGGGGTTAAGCTTGAAGAAATAGGTAAGTAGCAGTAATTAAGTTGACTGGACTTAGTTTTATGTCCCCACAATGACGCAGGTCCCCATTTTGTTGGTCTGCAATACGGTCAAAGTGCCCATATTGTGAGATTTACAAACACACACACACACACATATATATGTGTTCTGCTTATCATGTACATGTGTTCTTGCAATTAGCCAGCAGATCAGGTGTTCAGGAAGCAGTTTGTATGAGTGGATGAGAGGAGAGTGTGCGTTTGTGTGTGTGTGTGTGTGCTCTATAGCACTATAGCACTGTCCAGTTAATGGTTAGACTACTGTGTATATGTGTGTTTTCCGGTGATAATCTATGAGTGTACTTTACCAAATTAGTGCGTGGGAGAGGAATGGAGAAAAGTAGATCAGGTGTCCATGTAGCTGTGAGTTTGTGTGTGTGTGTGTGTGTGTGTTGTACCTATAATCTATGAGTGTACAGGCTGTAAAGCAAATGAGTGGGATGAGCGTGTGAGAGAGAGATGGAGAAAAGCAGATCAGATGTCCAGGCAGCAGTGCGTGTGAGAGAGAAAGACGGCGAGAGAGTGTGTGTTCTGCATGTATTGTGTGTGTGTACTTGACCTGCTAATGAACTAAACTCAGTTGTATGTGAGAGAGGGATGGAGAAATGTAGTTTAGGTTTACAATTAACTATGTGTTGGTGTGTGTATGTTTGCGTGCATGTTGTTTTTCGCATGTCACAGGTTAGTCCTGTGTGTGTGTGTGTGTGTGTGTAGAGATGCATGTCATTTTTTGCAGGCATATTTTGGATGTCATTTTTTGCAAGTGACAGGCTAAACCTATGTGTGTGTGTGTGTGTGTGTGTGTACACGCTTGTGATTTGCCACAAGTCACAGGTTAGACCTGTGTGTGTGTGTGTGTGTGTGGTGGGGAGGGGGGGTGCATGCGTCCTTATTTGTAAATCCCAGTTTAGATGGTGCGTGGGTGCATGTGCCATTTTATTTGCAAGTCACAGGCTGAACCTGAATTTGTGCATGTGTGTGTGTATGTGTGTGTGCGCGTGTGCGTGTATGCAGGGCGGATGACGACCTCCCGGGTCCCGTGGACACGAACGTGGTTTTGCGCTACACCGGCGAGATCACATGGGACGCTCCGGCCATCACCAAGAGCTCCTGTGTGGTGGACGTGTCCTATTTCCCTTTCGACAGCCAGCAGTGCAACCTCACCTTCGGCTCCTGGACCTACAACGGCAACCAGGCAAACACACACATACATCAAAAATATTTATCATGTGCTAACTGTCCACTTCGGCTTTCACTGCCCTCTTCAGCATTCATTTGTCATCAAAAAATGAAGGTCTGAGAGATGACAAGGATTCAGAATTCTTTCAAGTTTTCATTTATTATAGCTTTTAAAATCGGACTGAAAATGTGGTCAAAGAGGAATTTCAAGATTCTTCAAAAGAAGAACCTGGTCAAAATCTGTTTTAAAAAGCAAGATCAAAGATTAGATCAAAAAGATCGATTTTGACACTTACATCTGTGATGACAAATAAGGCTGATGTTCAAGATTCAAGAAAGAAGAACCAGGTAAAATTATTTTTTAAAAACTAAGGTCAAAATGAGGTCCAAGAGGATGATGTTGACACCAAAAGATACATGATGACTAACAAAAGCTAAAGTTCAAGGTCCAGGATTCTTGAAATAAGACTCGAACTAATATCAGTTTGAAAAAATTAAGATAAAAAAATTATGCCCAAGAAAATGATTTTGACACTAAAAGTTGTAATGACAAATGAGAGCAGAATTTTAAGATTCTTTCCAGTTCTCATTCGTCATCATGGCTTTTAGTGTCAAATTCAGGTTTATAAAATAAAGGTAAAAACTTAGGTAAAAGAGGACGATTTTGACAAATGATGACAAATGAAAGATGGAGTTCAAGATTCCAGATTCTTGAAAGGAGATCGGGTCAGAAAAATTAAGGTCAGAAATTTGGGTCCAAGGGGACAGTTTTGATGCTAAAAGGTCTGATTCTTTCAAGCTTTTATCATCACAGTGTCAAAATTGGGTTTCAAAAATTAAGGTCATAATTTAGATTCAAGAACCAGATTTTGACACTAAAGCTTAAAGTTCAAGATTTCAGAATGTTGAAAGAAGCCAAAGTCATGTTAAAAATGTAGGCAAAGAGGTTGATTTTGACACTAAAAGCTTTAATGACAAATGAAAGTTTAAGTTCAAGATTCTTGAAAGAAAAACTTAAGAACTTAAGAAACTTAAGAAAAAAAAATTAAGATAAAAATTACATCAAAGAGTATGATTTTCACACTGACAGCGATAAAAGGAAATCAAGATTCTTTTAAGCTTTGGTTTGTCATCATAGCATTTAGTGTCAAAATTGGTCAAAGAGGACATGTTTTTACACTAAAAGCTGCGATGTCAACGAGAACTGAAGTGCAATGTTCCTGCAAGAAGAATCGAGTCCAAATCGGGTTTGAAAAGTAAGATTAAAACTTCGAGAATGATTTTGTCGCTAAAAACTATGATGAGAAATGAAAACTGGAGTTCAAGATTAAAGATTCTTGAAAGAAGAATTGGGTCAAAGTCCTAAATATAAATAAATAAAGGTCAAAAATGAGGTAAAAAGAAAGAGTTTTCACACTAAAAGTTATGATCACAAATGAAAGCCAAAGTTTAAGGTTGGAGATTTTTTCAATCTTTCGTCATCATAGCTTTTTGTATCAACATCGGGTTTAAAAGTAAAAAATTAGGTCAAAGAGGACGTCGAATCTTGAACTTAGGCTTTAATTCGCCATCATAGCTTTTAGGTGTCATAATCGCTCTCTTTGACCTCACAGCCTCCTAAAATTCCCCTCTCACCCCCCAGGTGGACATCACTATGGGGATGGACAGTGGCGACCTGTCGGACTTTGTGGAGAACGTGGAGTGGGAGTGCCATGGCATGCCTGCCACCAAGAACGTGATCATGTATGGCTGCTGCTCGGACCCATACCCGGACATCACATACACGGTCCTGCTGAAGCGCCGCTCGTCCTTCTACATCTTCAACCTGCTGCTGCCCTGCTTCCTCATCTCCTTCCTGGCGCCGCTGAGCTTCTATCTGCCCGCCGACTCGGGGGAAAAGGTCTCTCTGGGCGTCACCGTGCTGCTGGCCCTTACTGTCTTCCAGCTGGTGGTGGCCGAGAGCATGCCGCCCTCTGAGAGCGTGCCCCTCATAGGTGCGTTGGAGTGTTTTATGTTTTTTATCATCCGATATATCTTCTTCTCATATTGCACAGCCCTACTTAATTATACTTGACCATATATCACTATTTCTGTGAGATCGCTCGTGCTAACTAAAGTGATTCTCTTCTTTCAGGCAAGTACTACATCGCGACAATGACTATGATCACGGCCTCCACCGCCCTGACCATCTTCATCATGAACATCCACTTCTGCGGCGCTGAGGCCAAGCCTGTCCCGCAGTGGGCCAAAGTGATCATCATAGACTACATGAGCAAGATCTTCTTCGTTTACGAGGTGGGCGAGAACTGCGCCTCACCACAAGGCCAGAACCAAGACGTGGACGACGACCAGAACCTTCATCGTCAGAACCAAATGCGTAATCGTCCACAGCCAAATGGGAACGTGAAGGAACCTCGGAAGCTGGATGACTTCTTCATCCATGGCGCTGGTCACCAAGCCCAACCTCAAGCTTCCGTTTCTGGTGAGCAGAACCAAGTTACCGCCAGGGTGCGAGAGGGTGTTCTGGAGGACCTCTGTTGCCCCGACGATGAAAAGCCGCCTCTGACCTTTGACTCCTGTTTGTTCTGTGGCCGCTTTGTCGGAGGCTCAGGAAGTGTCGGAGGGGACGCCAAGTTGGTGCGCAACGTGGAATATATCGCTAACTGCTTCCGGGAGCAGAGGTCGACATGCTTGAAGGTGGCCGAGTGGAAGAAGGTGGCCAAAGTGATGGACAGGTTCTTCATGTGGGTCTTCTTCATCATGGTCTTCCTCATGAGCATCCTCGTCATGGGCAACTCCCCTTGATTCTATGAGCGTGGGGTGAGATGCCGGTAGATCCCGGTATGTACCCTTGCGTTAGTTTTAAGATCCCCCTATGTTTCAACGTGACATGAATGGAAGTATAGTGAGACTGTCAGTTTTAGAAATGAATTCTACATTTGCGTCACATATTTTAGATCAGGTCAAGCAAGAAAAAGGTGGACAGAGTGCCACAAAGGTGAGCTTTCTAAAATTTCATAACTAAAGGTGAACGAATTCCCAAATAAAAAAAGGTGGAGGAAAGCTCCCTCAGCATGACTCAGAAAAGATGGGTGTGGATTGCCCTGGTCAAGAGTGGGTCGGACGGGGACAGAGAGATGAAGGAAGCGATCCAACATATGACCTTCGTACCAGTGACGTTTTTAAGGGAAACAATGACACCTACCGATGGAAGACATCGTCAGTTACAACCAAACAATTAAGGGATTTGTACCAAGACCAACAGACCTAAACATCCGAACAAAACCCTTCTCCTTACATGGCCAATCTTCTTTGTCCATTTCTTATATATTTTTTCTCCACACCTTTACCACTAACTAGACGTCCTACCTACACACACTCCTCTAATTCCAGGCCTACAAAGAACTGTCCCAGTGACTTTAGACTTTTTTGGTCCACTTTTAACTCACTTTTGTCAATACAACAATCTTTTTAGCTGAAACCGCATGTTAATGACTATGATGGTTGATTCAAAAACTGTGAAAGCCAAAAAAACAAAATTGGGGACCCTGTGCAAGACCTTTAACTCTAATCTTCTCCAAGGAGACTGTTCCTGTAACTAGGAAATAGAACACCCTGTATACAAGTGCTTGCTACATTCTGTAAATGTTATCTTCCCTTTCCCTTAGTGTTTTGGTGGGATTTCAACACTCATAATTCAGTTTTCTGGGGTGGTTGATAGTGTAACGGTTAGGGCGTTCGCCCTGTGATTGGAAGGTGGCCGGTTAAAATCCCGGACTAGTAAAGTTACCGCTGAGGTACCGCCCCCGAGCACCCCTGCCCACTGCTCCTTCACGGATGGTCAAATGCAGAGGTCACATTTGGTTTTGGTGCACTGTGTGCTGTGCCGTAGTGTGTTCACAATGACAAATAAGCATTCACTCAGACCACTACAGCCTCATTTTCATCCTCAGAAAGGGTCTAAAAAATTATTCCACACTGACATATCCTGTGATGTTTGCCGGCTCTGTTTTTCCTGTTCTGGAAAAACACCTCAAAGTTCTACATTGTTCTTAGTCATAGGCAAAACTGTTTCTGAAGATCCCAAACCCTTCACATTGGGAGCTTGCTTGACTGACTGACTGACTGACAGACTGACATTGTGGATGTATCTGTTACTTTGAACAATCCGTTGCTTATAAACTTTTGAAGGCTTTGGGATGTTCAGTACCAGTCTTGCCCAGTAGACAAAACCAGCTTGAAAAATAACCCCAAATTTTTTTAATCGTTACCAGTCACAGCTGTCAAGACTGGTACTTGATGAACTGCTTGATGTAACAGATGAATCCTCAAAGTCGGTCAGTCATACACAACCGCTAATCCATCAGCTCCTGGCGAGTATCCGATAGCCGTGCTCTGACACTCGACTCCTTGCGTGTGTAATTTTTTTCGCGTTGAAATCAAAAGTGCTGCATTGTTAATGCCAGGGCTGGGGTGCCCTGGTGGGTAAACCAATATCAGCATGAATTATGCAGCTCTAAGTTCTTGCAGGCCAGTGTTGGGCCTTGTGTACTGCTTGCTAAACACATTTCTCAGACATTGGCTGGAGCTTTAGGACGATTCTTGTAAGAATGCCCTAAAGTTTCTTACAAGAAACCTAGGATTATACTGAACTGTTGCAGGGTTAATTCTTGATATTCATGTTTGTTGATTGGTGATTTTTTTTTGTAGCATTAGTGTCTTTGTGGTAGTAGACTGACATTAGTATCTAGCACTTTATAGCAGTGGCGAATGAACAATGACTAAAAACTAATGGGGAACAAGAAGCATATACACAGCCTATGCTAACCGTTAGCCACATTGACGTCTGTGGATAGAATATCCCTTTAATGTTGAACAAGAGCTAGTGTGCTTATTCATAGCGTTAGCAATGGTTTCTGATATGGCAATAAAATTAAGATTTTATTCAGTGATTATGTCTTGCTTTTCAAACTGTTTAACTTTACCTTAAAACCAGTATTACATATCTTTTGTATTTGATTACGATTTTCTCTCCGACAGCGATTGCATTTACTTTTGTTGTCCGCTGGAGGGCAGCGTCCTCTTGTCGTTATCGGACACACGAAGAGGAGCAAGTGTGTGCAGACATAATATCATTTCTTATTCAAAATCATTTATTTAAATGAAACTTCTTGTGTGGGGAATAGGGAGGAAGAGAGACTGGGTCACGAAATGATGTTAAATTACAGGAATGGTTTAGGCTTGAAGTGTTTGTGCTAAAATCTGCGGCCTGCCTCTTGACATAAATATACAGTAAAAGTAATGATTTTACAATGTATTTATATATTAAATATATTTATGTTTTTATTTAGTTTAGGTTAAAAATGTTTGTGCTCAAATCTGGCACCTGCCTCTTAACATAAATATATTATAAATTTATGACTTAAACGGCCCATGAGCCCAGGCAGATTATTGTTTCTGTTAGAAACAGACAGATACAGATAGGCAGAAACTTAGACAGACAGAATGAAAAGCTGAAAACATTAAAATAATTCAGCCTAATTGAAAAGAATAAGCAAATGAAGTTGAGATACACAGACAAACAGATAATAAAGTAGGCTGATAAATTGATAAATAGTTAAAATACAGTTATTGTCAATTTGTACAGATATGTGAGCTAGGATAATGTAACAACAAATAACCGGATTGTTTCGTCTAATGGTTTAGTTAAAAAAAAATGCAGTTATAAAAATACAGACACACATTTCACGAATACTATTTCTTGAAAACAGTGCTATTTGGGCGTAGACTACATACTTACGTACGCCAGCGCGCCAGAATTCGCGTAAAGTTACCATGGAAACCTTTTAGCGTTGCCACTGCGTGCGCGTGAGCGTCTGCTCGAGATGAACTATTGTAAAAACTTTATTATCGTGATTACCAAGTTTCTCTGGTCAAAACTAAGACAAATCCCCCAATGTTGCTGGAATATTTAATTTTAATATAGAATATTTATATATTAGTTGCTCGTAATGTAGAGAGGAGCGACTGAGATTTCCGTTACGCCACAAGCGGTTACATACTCCCTATGTAGTGTATGACACCCAGTTTTGGCGCAACGACTTTTTGTGCGCTACGAAGTGAATTGCAATATAACCATAGCGTCATTTCATACTCAGATCCCCATTCAACACGGAGGGCACTCCTTGTAAAAAAAAGTCATTTTTAAAACACGGTTCTGTGCTGTGTACCACGTAGGACGCATGGAGCAATATAGTGCCCTAAGGTGCGGTTTGGCACGCACCCGTTAGAGGACCGCTAAATTTCTGCCTGTAGCGTTGGTGAAGTCCAACAGTAAAACGCTGCTGAGCAGTTTAAACATCACCTTGGATAGTTTAAATTTTTATTTCTGGACCAGAACACGTTTGAAGACTTTGCTGGTGTCACTGAGGTGAGTTTAAAACTCCTTAAATCGCTTTTAAATGTGCTTAATATTAGTGGCGACTGATTATGGAAAAGTGCGCGTGGCTGCTCGACAAACTTATTTCCTGATTTAAATGTGGGTAAATATTTATTTATAAATAACTAATTTAATACGAGAGGTGGAATTATATTCAGACGACCTAAGTTTAGCTGTTTTAGGACACAATGGCGTCCTCGCAGTGAGACACCAAATAAATAAATCAATATATCGCGCTTTCCTATCTTGAGGCCCATCCATTGCCTCTTATAATGACTATATGTAGACAACGCAAGACCCGAAGTTAGCCTCAGTAACTAAAAGCTAATCTTTTTACCTTTAATTTTTCACATTAACTGCAACTTTTCTATAAAAAAATCCTTATGAGGACTGACTCTCACCTACAAAAATGTCTTCCTCACAAAGGTAAGAAACATCTGACAAATCTCGAACTTGACTTTTTGATTTGACTTTTCTTTTACATTTTTTAGGGGATAAAGATACCACATGACACGAAATGTCACTCAAAAGATGTTTGTGAAGTGTATTTCATGTTTATATTGGCACTGTTTTATGAATGCTTTAAATATTACACAGGCGATGTTTTATTTCTTATTTACCTCTCATACAGTACATAAAAATCCAACCCTTAGAATAAATCTGGAGAAAATACCCAGCTAGGTAGTAATTTAAGTATGAATTTGTAAGATGATTTAAAAAGCTAAATAAGCCAATTAATTTTATGTGAATATATGTGTACACACACACACACACACACACACACACACACACACA